>JAKSZP010008292.1:0-83394 GCA_022478985.1 Massospora cicadina
AATGTGAACCATTCTTTTTCTTAACCAATAGCAACGGGGAGGCCCAAGAACTGTTGAAGGGTTTTAATAATCCAGTCTCCAATAGTTGATGCAATTCTTTGGTTATTTGTGCTTCCTCCACTTCTGACTTACAATAGGGTTTAGCACAAATAGAAAGGTGATCTTCAGTTTCAACGGTGTGCATTACTCCCTTCATTTTTGCCAAAATTTTAAGTATGATTAGCAAAAATGTCAGAGTATTCTTCTAATAGTTGAAGTACTTGTTTCTCATGTTCTTCAGTGAGGTGTTTCCTTATTGCAGGTCCCACAGTAAGAATTTCCTGATTGCATCTCATCCTAAAGTATGTAAGCTTCCAAAAGGTTTAAAATTATAAATTTGAAATAAGAATAGTACCTTGATATAAGCAATTATATTTTTTGATCCACCATTTTCAGATCATCAGTAAGGTTTGCCAATAAAACAGATAATGATCCAGAATAAGAATAATCCAATACCCCCAGACAAAGCAAGATCTCTTTAGCAGAAAGATTGAAAATGCTTTGAACTTGTAACAAATGTCCTTTGGGAATAAAAAAATGTAAAAAAGTACTAATATTACCTGAGATTTTGGCAGAATAATTAGATTCTCAGGGGGAAATAGTCATCCCTTCTTCTATGTCAGCTGTTGCAGGAAATAATTTTACTCAAGGGTCTTCAACATGGTATTGGATGGAATAAGACCTTTTTGCCCCCTTTAGCAGACATAACTAACGTTTAGTATGAGCATGTTCAGATAAAAGCAATGAAACTCTAAACCCCAAAAGGGAGAGAGAAGAGTTGGGGTAATTAATAATTCCATCAAATTACCACAAAAATTGAGTCTCCAAAAGTAGGTCGTAGCTCAAGTTATCAAGGATGATTGCAGGTTCTGTAAAAGTTAACTTCCCAATTTTTAGTGGGAGTGATGAAAAAGCTCCAGTTAATCGAGTACTCTGAGGTCCCACAGTGTCATATTTTCATAATGTGAAATATTGGGCAATAACTTAATCTGCTTGATAAGTTTCAATGAGATGATATTCACCAGAGATCCAGTGTCAATGATAGCTTTGGCGTTGACTTGATTCACTCAAAAGTCAATATGGGTGATGGTACTTACAAACTGAGAGGATAAAGCTAACAAGGAGGGCAACAAATAGGAAAAATTTTCATCTTTATCATAAACTACAGGGCTTTGATGTTCCTGTTGCATACTCATATCATTATCAAGGTGAAGAATCTTATTGATTTTATCTCTTTTCTTCTTTTCATGACTTCCTTTTTATAACAACAGTCCTCAGTATGAAAATATCAGTGACAATACTTACACTGAATAGTTCTAGCATTCTCAGGCACAGCGTAAACTTTAGGACAGCTGGGTCTTGGAAAATAATAAACTCAGGGTTTTTCAGAGAATTGAGAAGGCAATTCCAACAAGGCCTCCTTTATGTCTAAAATACTTTTGAAGTTCTTTTTTATGCTTATAAGGTAAACTTGCATCGGAGTCCTAGAATTAAAAGCAGTCATAATGGCAGTAATAGCGTCATCTAAATTTAACCAGCCACATGCTACCAAAATCTGAGCTTCATGATAGAACCAATAAGCAAAGCCTTTTATAATTCATTTTGGTAGGGCTGTATGCCCATAAACGCCTGTTTCTGAGAGGATAAGGTATGCTCACTCCCAAATTCTTTAATTAACTCTTTCTTAACCTGGTACCAAGTAGAACAAGTCATCAAGTGGGGTACCATGATATCCTGTGGCCAATTGAGTAAGACAATTAGGCAAGTAATTCATTTTTTGATGATCCGTGGCCTCACTCAGAGCCTTCTCATACAAATAGAGGAAAGAGATAATACTGCCTTCCCCAGGAGAGTATATATCATTAAATAAAGGTTTAAAACCCATCGGAGCATCAGTTGTCAAAACATGCACTCCAGGTTCTTCTGATTGAATGGAGACATAATAGTTAGAGTCCAAATCTTGGGAAGAAAATTGGGGATAGGGACCTACTGTCTTGGTATAAATTTCACTAATCTGAACATTCAGATCAGCATGCCTCACTTTTTTCATCCAACCTGTGAGATAAGTTGTAAATTTGCTCCTGCTGTTCATTGTACTTAAGTTCCAATGTTTCAATCTTTGCTTGGAGCATCTCCCCTTTTTTTGTAAGCTTGTAGCAGGAATTCAGTATCCTTTGCCCATTTACCCAGGTTATTCAATTCATCAGATAGAGACTGAAGTGACAAGAGGGGTTTGATTATTACCCCATTGGGAGTTAAGTTACACTCCTTGGCCACTTCATAAGATTGCTCATGCAAGCAGTCAATCCTGCTCAAGAGAGAGTCAATTTGCTGAAGGGATCCTGAATGCCCATCAGCACCTGGTAGTCCTTAAGATCCATCCACACCTAGCAGTCCGCAGGGCCCTTCAACCCCTGGGGGTCCAAGAGGTCCATAAGCGCCTGGAGGTCCACGTGGTCCTTCACCCCCAGGTAGCCCATGGGGTCCTTCACCCCCAGATGGACCCATAGTTTCAGAGGTTTTCTCTACTTCATTGACTTGAAATTGAATTCCTGAGTACAATTTCTCCAATTGGAAGAGGTAGTTTTTAGATTCCTCTTCCATTGATTGACTAGCTCAGAGAGTTGGTAAATACCCTCTCTCCATTCTCTCTGAATTTCCTGGACTCACTTCATGAACTGTAACTCAACAAAACTAGACATCCCTTGATCAAGCTGAATAAGCTGTTGATGTATTTCATTGAGAAGGGTCTGATTAATAATGATGGCATCACGATTATCCCTGCTGAAGTCAAAGGCGGACTTGAAAAATTCAAAAGCATAATTATTTAAGGACTGAAGTCCTTCTAGTAAATTAAGCATCCCTTGATGATCATTCCTACTACTGGTAATAAATGGTATAAAGTAGGTTGTACAAGTTGGTGCAAATATTGCTTGGTACCAATTCCTGGCATTTGAGAGTTTAAAATAACTCCCTCAAGATAGAGGGTACAGCATTAGCTTGAGATCTAGAGGAACGGATTCCAGGAATTAGGGCCCCCTCAAGCATCTGATTGATAATATTTCATAAAACCTCAGGCTGTATTTGAAAGTTCATGGTAAAGCTTAAGTTAGGACCATAAAACTTCAAGTTGGCATGGAATTCCAATGTAGATGGGGCTCTTGGAATTTTGGTTCTAGTTGAACAGACCCATTGTAATATACTGCCTTGCTCATGGTTTTGAGCTTCTTCAGGCGAAAAATGAGAATCTATTATAGTGATTGACATTTTCACTGATGTGTAACTCAGAGAAGCCCCTGTAGTGAACACCACTCTGGAAGCTTTGAATTGCACTTCACGAATGGCAGGTATTCTCTCAAAGTTACTTAGATGGATTCCTCAAAAAAGCTAGAAATAGTTGTAAAAACAGGTTCTAAATCGACCTAATTTTTTATTATTGGAAGGATTGAATATTTATAGGTTTCGAAATGGTTCAGGATCTATCTGAGCTAATTAATTGCTGAGCAATCAAATCTTCTATCCCCTGATCAGGATGAGACTGATCATTCTTATAAATCTTGATATATTGAGATAAATTATGCTCCCCTTTTAATATTGCGGTGGAATCATTGGGTATAATATTTGGAAATGAGAGAATTTAGCAAAATCCTGACAGGGTACCAAGTCACCTCTTATATCCTGTCAGCTAGATTATCCTTTCTATGGTAAGCGTGGATAAATAGACTTGTTGAAGACAAGTACTGAAGAAAGGTATAGAAATAATGATGTACCTTTATTATAGTATAAATCAGAGGTTTTATATGTCACAATTAACAATATAAAACCAAAAGGAAAAGTAGTAATAAAAATAATAGAGGGAGAAATCTGGAAGGGAGGCTCTTGATCAGGTGATACCTTCCAAATGTTATAATTCCTTTATATAATAATTTTGATAGGGCAAAGATGGTGAATAGAATAAAAAAGTTGGATGAGGCTTCATGTCATTTAGGTTGATCATTAGGCAGCTTATTGATTCTAACCCTTTTTGGGTTCATATTAATCTGCTCCCTTATTTTCACCAAAAGTGGTTGTCACCTGACCTTTCAGATGATCCATTATTTTAAAGAGGAAAAATTCATCTCATGGTATCTTAGGCTTAACTTGGTTTGTCAAGTTTTAATAAAGTTGACTAGAGCTGTGCTGACAATCAATTTATCCAGGTAATTTATTGAGGTAATGGATTTAACCCCCTTCTTGCATATAGATGTCAATTCAGATGAGGGAGTCAAATGGTCAATATTTTTCTCATCAAGTCTGGTATCAGGATATTGAATAATTTAGACAAGCACCTGGTTGATGTTAGACCTAATCACTTAGCTGAAATAAGCTCAACTAGAGTAGTAGTCTTTATACTACTGCCCATTATAATCTATTGTCATCAAGGTGAACATGCACATACAAGGAATCTGTGCAGTTTAAAAAGAGAGTCAAAGCAAGTATTATTCATAAAGAGGAAACAAATCTCAAACCTTATCAATCAGTGCTCAATTAAGTTACTACTGGCTTCAAAGTTTTAACACAAGGTATCTGCAATATAGAGTGTCCTTGCTCAAACAGATCAGATCTCAACTAGTTACTGGATTCTTCTTAATGGCTAATCCCAGACTGGATACTGGTGATTAGTTCACATAAACCAATATAAGTGAAAATAAAAGAATTAAACTGAGATTCTGTGGAAAGGTTTTTATTATGTAAAAAGTGAATTATTTTATACTTTGGATGAAAAAACAAGATAGAATGAGGTGTATATAGTAAAGTAAAGTAGGAATTTGGGTATAGATATGGGAGATTTTCAGTATCCTATAGTTAGACGGCATCTAACTGCTGCTTTTTTTGCTTCACCCATTTGCATTAATTATTGTATCAGCAAGCTCCTTCTTGCAGTAATTACCCCTGAATATGGATGTCCAGGTGCCCTTTCATCTGTCTTCAGTTCTGGGACTTAAGCAGTTGTACCTTCTTCAGATCTTTATATTACCAAATCTGGTGATATGCTTGTTGACTTCAAGGTTTAAGTGATGGCTCTCCTTTGATGCGCCTCACATCATATTTTTGAGGGAATCTCAAGATTGGTTTGTTTCCAGATTTGATAGTATTCATCCTTGAGCCTTGATCATTTCCGTTGGGTTGATTTGTTTGAGTCATCATTGCATCATCAGCAAATTGCAAATTATTTTGGGCCCCCAAAGGTATAAAAGGAGATCAATTTTCATATAGATTGTGGGTGACATCATCATCTTCATTAAATAAATCTGCTGAAGCGTCAGGGCAAAAATTATTTCACACAACATCACTTTGAGGGTGATAAAATTGCTTGGAAACTAAATCTATGAAACTTGCCCATCCTCATTGATGACATGCTAGTTGTCTGAACCTCCACCATGTCAAGAGAGTGTCTGTAACTCTCTCATTATCAGAGAGTTGGTGAGGAATGCCCACCACACCACCAAGTAACACATTCTAATAACACAGAGAAGAGGGCCACATGGAGGGTGCCAGTAAAAAAAGAACATAAGGTGAGGAGGTAGATCATTATGTAAAATGATGAGATCTTAGAAGGGTAAGGACTTGGTTGGACCCCAGGTATAACGATTGAAAATATCCCAGTTTTTGACCGCCATCTTGCCATGGCAGATCAATTCAACGCAAAGCAATTGTCTGATATTAGGTTCCCCTGAGGTAAGTGTTTTGACTCATCATATTCACCAATTTAACCTCATATCTAGAAAATTTTGAAATCAAGAAAAAATGACACAGGTAAGTAAGGATTTGACCCCAAAATTAGCCTTGATTTATTTACTTATAAAGTAAACATGCAGACGAATTTAATCCTGATGGTATAATGGCACCATAAACCACATATAGAAAAAACCCAGAGGATTACAAAAATACGTTATTTTGTCAGAATGGAGCCCTAAAATCAAAGTTTTTTGTTATGGATACAAAAACTTAGTTTGCCATGGGATACCAGGTAATACAAGGCAAGGGTGGGCATGAGGCCACCAGAGAGACCCACAAGAAGGCAGGAAATGGAAAAAAATTCTGAACTGAGTTCAGAATAATTCAGGCATAACCTTTTAAGGTCACCCTACAAGGGAGCCCCTCCTAAGCTATTCTTTATGCTCTTAGGGGCCTAAAGAATAGCTTAGGAGGGCACAGCCCAGCGCCAAACCCCGCATAAACCACAAAATTACCCAAAATGTGTTTTGACTTGAGATTTGATTTCTCAATCTTGAGTTGAAATGTAATGACCAGTTTGACCTGACCATTACACCAGGGAGGAGTCCATTACCAAGTGCAGATCAGAATCCAGGCTCTTTGGGGCCACTATATATAGAGGTCCAGGCTTTCCCTAAAGAAAAAGAGAAAAAGTAAAAATTTTAGATAAAATAAAAAAATGGGTAAAAAAAGAATCTCCTTTAAAAAAGCTAGAAAAAGTATAAATTAGTTGATAAATTAAGCCTCCTTAATAAAACCTTTTTTTAAGTTTGCACCATATTTTAGACTGAATTATAAAATTTTGCTCACAAATACAAATTATATTTTATGTCTGGATTGGGTCCAAGTGTAAACTATAAGCAAGTTAGAATATATAATGCTGAGTATATAAATTATAAATACCTATTATAAGTCAGTTAAAATATGGTGCTGACTTCAAAAAGGGTTTTATTAAGGAGGCTTAAAATCTCAATTATTTCATACTTTTTAGAGCTTTTTTTAAAGGAGGTTCTTTTTTCCCAAAAAAAATTTGAGAAATTTATTTTTTCCCCAAAAAAACTTTACCCCCAGTTCTTTCTCCCAAAAAAACAGTGCACTTTTAAAAGTGGCTCTTTTTCCTACTTTTATTAAATATAACTATCTCTATATATTGTTTTTGACCCCTTACTATTTCTTTATAAAATTAAAACTTATTGTATATACATATTATATATAGTATCTTATAGACAAATATGATAATAATTTTTTAAAAGTTAGTTGATTTTATTGGTCAAATTATACTAAATTTACTGATCCCCATCTACAATAATTCCTTTTATTAAAGCTAGATGATTTCATTGGTCAACGTCTGCTGAATTTACTGATTGCCATCTACAATACTTAATTTTATTAGATTTGGTTGCTTTTATTAGTCAATTTATGGTAAATTTATTGATTGCTATCTAAAATAATTCATCTAATCAAATTTAGATGGGTTTATTGGTCAAATTATGCAAAAACAATGGACATTTATAATGATTTAAGCTTATCCCGCTATGAGCTCAAACTGACTGAATTTTGAACATACCCCTCAGCCATAGGACATATCATAAGTGATTGAGATATGATTTGAACAACTGACTTTTTTAAAATTTAAGTTTAGAGCCAAAAGCTGAACCAATTATGCTATAGGAGGTATTTTTAGTAAAACTCCATACTTTATTTAAAAATAGAAAAGAGAAAGTAAGAGGGGAGAGCAGAATATAGGCAATTTGGCCAATGATAAAGGACTGGGAGTTTGGGCTGCTAGAGTTCTAGTACCTCCAACCATTGCTGATCAGCGGTTGCCATCGCTAGCCATGGTTCTAGCATTGGCGGGATTACCAGCCATTTGATTCTTAGTCAACTAGTTGCCTCATCGCATACAATGAGTGATCCAGTGGGGAAAGCCAAACGTGCAGCTTTGTAACACCTGGGGATTAAGCGTGAGAATTTGGAGATCTTTCAGAGCTGATCAGAGATAAATTGAATGGTCTTCAACACCAAACTCTTGTGATGGGGGCGCTCATTGCTCAAACTCTTGGCAAAAAGAGCTGAATGAAACACCCATACACAATAATGGTAGATGAAGGCACATAGCTAGATTGGAGCCATTCTCAAGGTTTTTGTGAAAAATAGATCCCGTGATGGATTTATTTCCATTGGCAATTGTTCACCTAATAGGATGTGTTACATCGTGGACCAGTATTTTTTTGAGCATGGCGCATTCATAACATTAGTGGGCAATTTCTGCTTCCAGTTCAGCACATACAGGGCACTCCTTTTGTGGGTAATCTGGCCCACTGTGTTTCCCCAATTTGAATGTGCAGTTTAGGATCCACCAGGTTACTGACCACTGCTTGGCTGTTACCAAATGGGAGTTCAGGCCCAAAATCAACTCCTTTGTTGGGCAGTTGGTATTGTGGCCTTTTGTAGCCCAGTCATTTAGGATTTGTGGGTGAGTGGATGGGTTGCACCCAGGTTTCAGGAGTGGATCCCATACTCGATTAGTGTCAATTTGTACCTTATTTTGATTGACTTGGTGGCATATTCATCGGCGATTTGGTTATACTCCTCCAAACTCATTGCAGAAATCATTGCAGAATTACAGGCCTCAACGTCCCTTTGGATTTGGTCAGCATCCAGAACCAATTGCTCGAATGACCATCCACCCTGGAGCACAGCCCAATTGCATAGTTGCTAGTAGTTTGGGGTACCCTTTCAGGAGGGTATTCATGGGTGGTGTGCCATCCATTCACATATTGAGTGGGGAGAGACCAGCTCTTAAGACCTTGGACTCTTTCCCAGTTCAAGCCCCCATGCTAGGGTCAGGCAACGCATGTGCATCTGTGTTAGCTTCAGGAACGACTTCCCCCATATATGCCAGGCGTGATATTTGAAGTCCAGGAGGCCCATGCCTCCTTTGTTCTTTGGTTTTGACATATTTTCCAGCACTATTGGCGCCAACTTCGCCTTGAACCACAGGAAGGTACAGAGCATTGCCCTGATTTTCTTCTCTAAGTTTGGGCTCATTGGAAGCACATGGATAATGTACCACAACTTTGAGAAAATGAAGACGTTGATTGCCTGCACTTTCTTTGAGGCATAGTCTGGAGTTCTTCCAGCATGCCATTCAGATTGATAAGCTTGACAATACACTTGTTCAGTTTTCAGTACTGCGGGTCCCTTATCATTGAATAGTATCCCAAGGTATCAGATCATTTGGGAGTTCATGATCAGCGTTGTGTCAATCAGCGGGCTGAAGTTTGGGATGCTGATCCTCATTACTGAGGTTTTTACCAAGTTGACTTTCGCATTTGAAGCTAACTGGTATAAATCTAGTAGTTCCTCGGCGCCCTGGAGGTCATTCAGGAGCTTATGCCTACTACCATGTCATCAGCAAATGCCAGCATTTTCAGTGTCGTTTGGTTTGGTTGGACTAGGCCCCAGAGTTTCATATCTTCTGCCGCCAACAAAAAGTTGGCTGCAAAATTAAACAGTATTAATGACATAGGGTCACCTTGTTGTAGACCCTGCCCAACAAGAATTTTATTAGTTATGCCATCTGTGATGTTCGCCTTGGTTACCAGGCCTGAGTACAGTGTTGTTATCCATGCTCAAAAAGTGTTGGGGATACCAACCACCTTTAACGCCTTGTGTAGGAATGACCACACTACTCAGTCATATGCCTTTTCCATGTCAAGGAACATAAGATACCCATGCTCAGTTTCCCGTGCATCCTGGAGTACGGTTTGGACTGCACCAATACTGTCCCAAATACTCCAGCCCTTGATGAATCTGTTCTGGGCCTTATGGAGCATGTGTGGTGCCATTGCCATCAGCCAATTCAATAATATGCGCATGAGCAGCTTATAATCAGCAGTTGATAGTGTTTGGGCACCTGTTCTGAAGTTGCCATCAGAGTCCCTTTTTGTATAAGAGTACAATTTGGGTCTCCTGGCCCCCGGAATTTGCTGTCCTTGTCTGCTTTGGGTCGCTTGTCTGCTTCTCACTCCCATGCTTCCCTATGGGCCAAGTCCAACTCTTGTTGTTGGCATTTCATGTCTGCGACCTCTGTTAGGTTACGCAGGATCAATTTCCTGGCTTTTGATCAAAGGAAAGTCTTGTTCCTGACCTTGGTGACCCCACTGACAGGGTCATATTCATAAACCTAAGTGGGTTTTCCTTTGCAGTGATGGCATTGAGCCATTGTGTGGCTGGTCTGGTAGCAGAACTGGCACACTTGTTTGGTGCCTTCTTGCTTGATGTACACTACCCTGTTTAGGCTGGGCAGGTGGATGAATTGGGGCAAGGCTAATTTGTTCAGCTTCATAGAAGGTGCTAGTTCATAGAGCACTTCTACCATCCGGGTTGGAGGCACTTTGCAATGTAATTGCTGCCAGCTTGCCAAAAATCTAGTACTTCCCCATAGTATGATAATCCAGTCTGGATTGCTTCATGCACCCACCCCTTTCTCAATCAGTCAGGAAGTTTTGGAATGTTACCCACCTTGCTGTTTGGTTGGCAAATCTGGTCAGCTCCATTTGCAGATAAATTCCCTTATATTTGATCCTGATCTCAAGGAGTTTTTGCAGTCCAATTCACCTGGGATCGCTATATTGATATACCCTCATTCAGGTATCTAGTGATGGTGAAGTCCCCTCCTGCTAGAACTTTGTTGAGCTCCTGATAAATTGACATTATCAGGTCATACCACTCCTCCTCCTCCACTAGCTGCAGGTGGATTCAAATAGCAACCTTCACGTAAGATTTTGGCGCTTGGCGGTCTGTAAAGCCTCCACTGATTAATTGGCAGATGTAATTGATATGGCTTCCCACCTGTCATGGAAACAGAAGAAGAAGTTTAGACCGGCCTGCCAGTTGGGATGTGTAAGCACCCAAAAAGCAAGCCAGAATGCCAGAGACATTGCCAACCAAATGACGTTGTATGGAGCCAGGCATTAGAAAATGATGAATTGTTGGTGTAGAACAACAGTGAACATGATCCCAAGGACAAACCAAATTGAGCTCGCCCCAGACCCTGGAGGTCTTACTGCAGGGAGCGGAGTCACAGAAATAGTTTCAATAAGCTCACTGGTATATGAGGTTGATGCGACTGAGGAGATAAGGAGGTGGATCCTTGCTTGAAGATGGTGGACTTAAGTCCACACTATCCCAAAATACTGTTGTCAAAAGTTTATGACAGCAGGGTTAAATTGCCAGAAGTATCTGACTTGCTGAGATTAATCTATGATGGTGGGAGCCATAGTGGCCATGAGTACTGGTAGAGCCCATCTGGTGTACAGATCAATGGGCCACCAGGAAAAAGCTATTGGGGATGCAGCCAGAAAAAAATCCACTAAATAAAAATTAAATTGATTTTTGGGGGAAAAATTTTATTGCAAAGAAAAAGGAAGAAAATCAACCAACAATTTTCTCAGTGCAATGCAATTGAAAATAGTGGTTGATTGGTGCGGGGACAAGCCAGGATTGGGGACCCTCTATTTTGACCTAACTGGCAAATTATTTGGGAATGGGGCGGATGAGTTCACTGGGAACTGACATCAAAGAATTTGGTGGCAGGCTGTCATGGAAACGGCAGAAGAAGTTTAGAATGGCCTGACAGTTGGGATGTGTGAACACCCAAAAAGCAAGCCAGAATGTCAGAGGCATTGCCAACTGTACAATTTGATATGGAGCTGGGAAATGTGATACCATGAAGTGGTGGTGTAACAACAGGGTAAGGAGTGTCCCAACGGCAAACCACGCTGAACCCATTCCCAACTCAGTGGTTCTAACTTCAGGAGGTGGGATTACTGGGACAGTCTCAATGAGATTCTTGGTTTAAGAGGCCAACTCATTTAGGGTGATAGGGAGATGGGTTCTCTCTATCCATTGTTTTACATAGGGCCATAAAATCCCTGTGTATTGTTGTTGGAAATTCATAAGAGCGGGGTTGTAAGACCAAAAATGTCTGACTCACTGGGCCCAATTGACGATAGAGGGAGCCATGGTGACCAAAAGAATTGGTAAAGCCCACCTGGAGTGTGGGGCGATGGGCCACCAGGGAAATGCTATCTGGGATGCGGTTAGAATGGAAAATAAAGGAAAATTGATTTTTTAGCAAAAATTTATTGGGAAAGGAAAGTAAGAAAATTGACCAACAATTTTCTCAGTGCCATGCAACTGATTAAATAGTGGTCAATTGGGTAGTGACAGGATGGGGTCAGGACCCAAAAAATTTGGCCTGACCAGTGCATTGTTTGGGAATGGGGGGTTTATTCTTTGGGAACTGACATCACAAATTTGGTGGCAGGCTGCATCTCTGTCAGTTTGACCTCAAACGTCCAAACAAAGGCTCAACTACATTTCTGATGATTAGCATGATGGCATTTGGCCTGATGGGCAATGGGAATCCCCCAAGGCCATCCCTTATAGGGATGGGTCCATCTGGGTTGGGAACAGGTTTGGGACAGCCAACCCACCCGTGCTCGGTCATTTAACCGTTCATTCAGTCAACAGCAGCACATCAGGTACAACACCCAAATTACTATTTGAGGGCTTTGAACCCTTGTCGATAGCGCCCAATATTTGTTCAACTGGTCTGGAGATTGAATTGGAACCATCAGGCGATCCAGCTGATATCTCATTCTTTATGATTTTACAGTCATTCAAATTTTGGGCATCAGCCAGATTGCCACTGAATTAGATCTGACCAATTTCAATTTGGTAATCTTAGCACAGATCTCACTAATTCCCCACAACAGTTCTGCTGAGGTAAGTGTGGGTATTGGAGGTAGGATCAAAGCAGATGAGCTGTTACCCATTGCTCATCTACTACATGAGCGAGGTTGCCCTGAGTGATGAGAGGTACCACCATCCTCTTCAGTGTTTTTTATTTGGGAATGGGAAGATGGCCCAATTGAGAGCCAAAGGGCGTTCCCTGAGACTTACACAGGCCAAGTCACTGTTGGTTCAACCTTGAACGTCTGAACTGAGGCTTGGCTACATTTCTGACAGTTAGTGCAATGGCGTTTGGCCTGACATGCAGTGAGAATCCCCCAAGGCCACCCCACATAGGGGTGGGCCCATTTGGTTGGGAGCAGGTTTGGGACGCCCAACCCACCCATGCCCAATTGCTGCGCCATTCATTTGGTCAGAAGCGTTGCATTGGGCGCAATGCCCAATTTGCTGACAGGGAGCTTTGAACCCTTGTCAATGGTGTCTGATGCTGTTACCTGCCCATCAGGGATGGTCCCTGACAATTTTGGGAGGGGTTATTTTTTGATCTTCGTGTTGACTGAATTGAAACCATCAGGGATTCCAGCCAATAGATCAGTCTTCATCCCTTTTTGACCATTTGAAATCTGAACATCAGGCTGATTGCCTCTAAAATTTGTTTTGATCAATTTCATTTTGGTGATCTCAGCACATATTTCACTAATTCCCTATAACAGTTCTGCTATGGTGAGTGTGGGTACCAGGGGAGGGATTTGAAGGGAAGAGCTGTTACCCAGCGCTCATCTACCACATGGGTGAGATTGCCCTAAGTAATGAGGGGTACAGCCATCCTCTTTGGTACCTTCTTGCTCAGAATGGGAAAATGGCCCAATCAACGCCCAGAGGACATTCCCTGGGACTTACACCACCCCATTCCATGTGTTTTCATTGGTATGCACTGCCGCTGCACTGTACAACTTGGTTTTTACGCTAGGTTTGGGCACTTTGGTGGGGGTCTTCCTCTTCAATATCCAGCTTACTGATTCATTGAGACTAAATCCCCAATTGAGGAACACTTTGATTTGGTGAATGCTGATACCTTGGAAATTGATGCTCCTAGCCATTTGTGCTCTGATTTTGAGGCTCTGCCACTCTAGGGCATCCGATGGTGAGAACCCCAGTCAGTACCACTTGAGGGAAGATTTTGGGCTGCACGTTGGGTGGAGGTATTTTTGAAGGACCTCCAGTGTAATCAAGCTATGCTGGCACCAGTCCCTTACTGTGACACTGTTCCAACCCCATCTGTAAAAATTCATTCCATGGTGGCCAGAACTCCCGCCTCACTCCATTGGAAAGCTTCAGAGGGAGTAAAACCTTTGGCGGCATATGGGGCAGCTAATGTCAGTTCCAGGAAGGATTGTTTCCAATCCTGGATGGTTTTGATGTGGATCCCCGCTTTGAACCATTCTTGGCCCAGTTATGGGGTCATGACCCCTTTCATTGCTGTTGCCACCTGTGGTGAAATCTTATGTTTCATCCATGGTTGGGCTGACACTAAGGTGAACCCGCTGCATTCCAGTCTGCAACTTTGGTGATTGTTGCAACATCATGCCAGATTTTCCACTTTTTGATAAGGAATGGTCGGCCTATAAGAGTTTTTTAAATCAGTTTAGTCACTCCCAGCTCTGCCCATTCTCGCACTAGGTCCATACTGGCCCTCGCTCAGAACCAGTATTTCATCTCCATCATTGTGAATCTGTTGGCAGACCAGTTAATGGCCTCTTCCGGTGACCAATCCTGGAAGGGTCCCCACTCTGCCGCCTTTTCCTTCATCCAGCCCGCCTTCATCAGGTCTGATGCTGTGGCTGGTGAAATTCAGGTGTATGACCAGTGTAAGGCCTTGGTGGCCTTAAACCTGGCTGTAATCCATGGCAGCACCTCCTCTGGGGAGAATGTGTTATTATACCATTCCAGCGCAGTGTCTACTGGGATGGTGTGTCAGGCCCATTTGAGGGCGGTCAAAACATTCAGGAATTGTTTTGCATACTCAGCTAATTTCATTGGGTTGAGGCCTGATCTCCCAATGGTTGAGCAGATAGCGTTGATATACCAGCCTTGTTATATTCCATTGCGTTTAGAAGGTTGATGCTGGCGTCCATCCAAGCCTTTGTGTCTGCCAGTTTCAAGTTTTCTCGAATTGCGGCTTCAATCACCTTATGCTCCAAGGGGATTTTCATCCATTCAAGGGCATCTTTGGTACAAATCCATGACACCTTGAAGAGCACCACCATGTCAAGTGAGATTTGGATGTCAATCCATCATTTGGCTGCCCCAGTGGAAAACTTGTAGTCCTGCCAAATAGCTGCGATGGCCAGTTTGATGTTTTTGGAGACCCATTGAGTCACCGTTGAATATGGGAACTGAAGGGCCACCCATTGCTTGATTTCATGAGCAGAAATTCCAGGGTGTGCTAGCATGTCCATCTGAATGGGGGTGTATTTCATCAAAGCCCTGGTCGCTAACTTGACCGCTGTTGGGGTTTTGGCCCCTTCTGGTAGCACTTTTAATTTTTAGCCAAACTTTTCCAGGTGTCTGATCCTTTGGATTCAGTTCCTGATATTACTTTGTCTCCATTGGGGTTGGTCCTGATGATTCATACTGCTTCAACGATTGATTCCGTGCTATTTTAGCCCCCTCCAATGACTTGAAATTGTCAGGATTGCCACAATGGCCCATTCAGATTCAGCAATCAATTCTGGGCTGATTTAGCCCCCACGGTCAACTTGAATTTGTCAGGGATTGTGCCCAATGGTTCATTGGGAATCATGCCCAATGATTTGCTCAGTTTTTTGGATTGATTTTGGTTGGGGACTGTTCTCCCCCCCCAACTGATCTTTGTCAGGGATGGTCCTCAACTTATCCTTTAAGTGATTATTCTGAGCGTTGCTGGTAAGCTTCTCCATATCAGCAGAAACCTTTTTTTGTCATTGCCCTGCTGGTTTAGGTGGCTGATATTCGCTGGTTGAATCTGAGTCAGTTTTGGATACAACCAATACTTCATCTGTATTTTTCAGTTTTTTCAAAAAAATTGTTTTACCCTGAAAGACCCCAATCCCCTCTACTGATTGAGGTTTTGTGGGGAATATCCCTGATACTGCTGTTCTCAGCATCACTCCTCACTCCCTGAAGGTTGCTCCTATCATCTGATTTTTGGCAGACACCAATCCTGGGAGTCAGTTCTGTTATCCATACTTATCACAAGGTTTATTTGTGGCCCTTAGTCAAGTTTGAGCGTTTCTTCATCATTCATTCTGCCAATTCATTATTTGGTGTGCATTTATTATTCAGGCCTTCTCTGTTATTAATCATATGGGGCCTTGGTTGGCAGGAAGTTGTGCTGCTGATTTATTATTTGGCATGCACTTATTATTTGAGCCTTCTCCATTATTTATTATATGGGGGCCTTAGTTGGCGGGAAGTCGTCCAGAAGGTTTGTCCATCTTGACATAATTCTTAATTAAATTTTAAATGGCGCAGGAAAGCCATCCATTTCTTTGTGCTTAGCACAGATGGGCAGAATAACTTATTTACGCTGGGTGGTTTGGCCATAGTGTACTGCTCTATAGATGCAGTACTTGCTGGCAGGCAGATGTTCCCTCTAAACTTGGTCTGGGCACTTTTTGAATTAAAAGTGGGGTTCACAAGAGAAAAAAAGGCTCCCACCACTGCTAGAGGAGGTATTTGTACAAATAAATAAAAAGTTGATTTGAAGCTATTGCTTCACCGATGCTGCATTTAAGTTTATCCAGAGTTGTATTAATCCCACAAGTATCCATCGCTTTAGAGCCCAAATTTTGATATACTTACTAAATTAATGGGCAGATACTTGCCCAATACTTATAAAAGTAAAATGGGACCTAAGTTGGAGCATTTATATTTTTGAAGAAAATGATCATCTGAATTGGTCTAGTATTTTCAGAGTTATGCACAAACAAACATGGAAAAAAAGAAAAAAACATACATACAGGTCAAATTGATAAATTTCTCCTTTTTTAAAGTTAGTTAATGATCTACATCATTTGATATCTCCTCAAGAAGGTCTGCACACAGGTCAGACCAAGGGACAATTTAATAGAATGAAAACTAATAAGCTTTTTTACTAAAACAAGTTGATCAACAATGAAGGCTGGTCTCAGAAAATCACTACTAAACAATTGGGGGAAAACCATCAACTGTTAGGAAGGCACTGCATCTAATTGAACCAATAAATGCAACTTCCCATCCATCATCATACTTTAGCTTAAATAAGATCATAGTTGGGTGATTGGCTGGAGTTGGACTTCCCACAATCCAGAAATATTAAAAAAATTGACTGGATTAAAAGCCCCATTCATTAACCAAACACAAAGTATCATCATATTCTTAAAAATAGCTGGTGCATTTTAACATCACAGATTTAACGCCCATCTGACCATCACGTGTACCCCAGACCAACTTGGGCATATTTTGCCTTCACCCAGTGTTGGTCCAGAATGTGCTTTAGGTCAGGCAGGCAGCCAACTTTGTTCACTTGGCCTCATCACGCACAGCTTTATCTTTATAATCTGTACCCTCAATAATATCATTTAACCATGACATGCCAGTTTGGGGGTAATCTTTTCTCATTCTGCCAGTTGAGAAATGATCTGATAATCCATTCACGGCCTCAGCTGTGACACCCAGAATCCTGCAGCATTGAGCGTCCCTATTTTAAGTTAGGTGCCTGGGCTGAACTATAAGCTGTGAGCTGGGTCAATTGATCCAACTGCGTCCATAAGACCACCTTAGCTTTGAGTGAGAGATTGGTTACCTAAAGTTAATTCTCTATTTGAGTGTAAAGTCAAGTTTTTGGTTTGTGGAGGAGGTCTTGAGCAAAATTAAGTTTAACTTTCAAACAATCTGATATGTTGGAAGGGTTACCATATTAATTTACTTGTTCATCTTTATTATTTTTATAAAATTTGTTCAGTGTGGCAGATTGATATATATAGAATGCTGCTGATTACTGATCAGGGAGATCCACTGCCTGGGCACTCACTAGTGGTGCTGGGTACTAGAGGATGACAAGCTACTAATGTCTTAGTGACCAGAGAGTATTTCTGGGGGTTTGATTCTTATGCTACTTTTTTGGTAGTTCTTTTAAGCGCTTTTTGTTGCACTTTCTAATGTTTAGTGTACATAGGGGCCACAAATAAATATTCACTTAATTTTCCCCAAATAAAAGGGTAATTGGTAGCAGTTTGTGAAAAATTAAATTGTTGGTTATCTATTATAATCTCCTCCTCAGGATCCTCCTGATGTATCCCTTAAAAGGGGCAGGCATGCATCTTGTGGACCAGATTTTTGCACTCAGTGCAAATGGGGCTGCCTTTTCAGGAAGGATAGAGAATGGTTCAGGTTCAATATTACCAGGGAGTCTAAAAAAGCAACTTGGGTGATTTTAGACAAATCATATCAGATATGTTCATGGGGTCAAATAACAGCAATAGCTTTGCCACTGATGAGCTTTGGTATTAAATAAAAGCTTTGTAACTCAAACAGTTTGGAACCACATATATTTCTAAGCCCTTTTTTAGATTTTGTTCAATAAAGTTATAAGGAGGGTACTGAGAAGGGTATCAAAACTAATAAAGATAGTAGAATCTTTATTCTATCAGGCGCATTCTATAATTATATAAAAAACCACAAACCTTAACTTCAATTTTTACTTTTGCAGCTTCACAAGTGCCTTTGCAGTAGAAAATCTTAAATCAAATTAACCACAATCAAAGCTTTCTTAGAAAAAGGTAGAAGCAGGAAATAATATCTCCCTTCCACTCTGATACATTTTCTATGAAGATGGGGTCAACTACCCTGCAATAAACATGGATGATGTGGTGCACCAGTGAGACTGGCATGGAATAGAAAATCTGGCAGCATAACATCTAATTTTGGTAGAATTAGGGGAACAAGTGTATAGGGGTAGGCTTCTGGTATTTCTGGCAAAGTGCCCTGCAAGCACTGGGGATTCCTAGAAATTATGCTTGTTACCAAGGGGATTAGCATAGCCAATGGATAGGCCTCCTTTAGCCACAGAGGCTACTTCCAGTTATTCTTATTAAATATAATTTAATCCTTCCTTATGGTATATTTATTGGTTTAGGTAAAGTCAGATTGAAACAGTTAACAATTAAGTATTGCTAACGAGAGAAAGATTTTAGCATATTACATTATCAAAATAATAATATATATAGGTTGATCAATAACAAAACTATAAACCTGTCGAATGATAGGGTAGCATATAAGATCATAGCGCAATTCAAATGGTGATCCAGATAACATTATTTATTCGTGGACATTTTATGCAATCGTTAAATGGCAGATATTTGCTGCGAAATTGAATTCGATAAGGGGTGATATGATTTTGGCTTTGGATTCGATTTAGTTGAAATGTGGGATCGATTATTTAACTGAGAATGACGTAATTTATACGGGTTAGAAGTCAAATTGGTATATTAAAATAAACTAGAAGTTCACACATTGACATCATAATCATAAGAGGTTGATGAGTTACCAAAGTGCTGGTAAACCAATCTGATGGAGTTGGCGATGATCCATTATCACATGGGTTGTACCCTCAAAGTCAGTTAATTGAGAGGATGAAACGTGACGGATGGAGTGAGACTGTCATAGTTTGCCCAAGTGGGAAATGGGAAGGAAAAGTCAGTTTTGGTAAAACCTGGATAACGAAAATTGAAATGGGATATAAGCCCAACCTACTTCCATAACTAGGAGACCATGACAAAGAAATTATTCCAGGAGGTGGTGAGCATGCAGGCCCCGCTGGCCTTTCAGGCTTCAATCATCGGGTTTGAAAAATTAGAAAGCCACGTCTGGTTTACAATTGCCATCAACACCACCGAAGTTGGGTTGCCTGGGAAACATTATCAGATTGCGCGCACCTTCCGCCAATTTGTCGAGTTCTCCCAACAACTACGCCAGGAGGCGCAGATCGACATCCCGGTACTTCGCCCAGCAAAGCATTTCCTCACCATCTCGTTAATGACCCCACACCAGAAGTTTGAGGAGTTGGCGCGATATTTGGTCCAATACTCGAGACTTCCTCAACTTTTGAGCGCAAGCCCACTTTCCCGCTCCTTCTTTGGTATCCACGAATCCGACCTCCAACTTAATACAATTTCTATCAACCAAGTGTCGGAACTTCCTCCGCTGGTAAGGTCCACCTCGGACTCTAGCGATACCGATACTACTCATCCTTCCTCAAATACAACCACTGGAAGTGGGGTAAAACGTTCGCGTTCCTTATCCATGCGACCCTTTCTTGACAGTGCCCGTACCGCCCTGAATAACAGCCGCAGTGTCATGCATCCAATGAAAAAATCAATATCAAATAGATCGCTCAAGGAAAAGTTCAATACCGCCCCCTGGAATCGTACCGCCCCACCCTCCGACGACGAAGCCCCTTTAGAGCCCAAGGTCCCCACCAAAGTCATCGCCCCCTGGAACATCAAGAATCTGGACACCGCCGATCAAGCCGTCCTAGACCAACTTAAACCCGTACTACCAAAGGTAAAGACTCGCCTACAGCTTGGGGAACGGAGCCTCCGGATGCGAGATTACGAGAACTGCATGGACGCGAACCTCCCCATCGACTACCTGAAGATTAAAGTTTTACTCAACTCGAGCCAGATTATCATGTTACGCGTCCCGACCACCATAAAGTTCGAGGATCTGAACCTGAAGATCAAGGCCAAATTCCTAAGCAACTCGCTGTCGTGCATTCCCCATATCCAGAATAAGCTGCTCGCGTATAAATTATCGAACAAGGTTTATAAGCTAACCAACCAGTTGGAACTCGACGAGTTGATGGCGCTCGACCCACAATCCATCTCCCTAGGTTGGATCGATGCCGAGAGTAAATTTATCAACCGGTAATAGTTGCCCTTTAGTGTTACATGACCCCTCGATCCATAATTAAATGGTTTTAATTTTACTTTTGAATCAATAGATTTATTATTAACCGACTTTGAAGAAGGAGAAGGTTATCAATTCGACCTGTATGTATGTTTTTTTCTATGCTCGTTCGCGCATAACTCTGAAAATACTGGACCAATTTGGATGCCTAAATTTTCAAAAAAAGGATGTTCCAACTTAGGTCCCTTTTATTTTTGTAAGTTTTGGTCCAGTATCTGACCGTTAATTTAGTAAGTATATCAAAATGGACTCAGAAGCGATGGATTTCATTGTGGGTATGTTCATTGCTGGATAAACTTTATTCCGGCATCGGTGAAGCAATAGCTTTGAAGCAACTTGACATATGTCCTATGGCTGAGGATATATTCAAAATCCAGGCAAGTATGAGATCATAGCGGGATGAGCTTAAATCATTATAGTTGGCCACCATTTTGCATATTTTGACCAATAAAATCAGCTAAATTTGATAAACTGAATTATTTTAGATGGCGAACAGTAAATTTAGCATAGATTAGCCAATAAAATAAAATAATTTTAATAAAATGAATTACTGTAGATGGCGATCATTAAATTTAGCATATGTTGACTAATAAAATCACCTGAATTTATTAAAATGAATTATTATAGATGGCGATCAGTAAATTTAGCATGGATTGACCAAAAATCAACTATATTTGATAAAATGAATTATTATAGATGGTAATCAATAAAGCTAGCATAATTTGAGCAATAAAATTAACCAAATTTAATAAAATGAATTATTAGCATATTTGTTTATGATATATTATATATAATATATAATGAGTTTTATTTTATAGAAAAATAGTGAGGATTCAAAAATGATATATAATATAGAGATTTTATTAATAAAATTGGAAAAAGATCTACTTTTAAAAATACACTAATTTTTTGTGAAAAAAGAACCTTCTTCAAAAAGATTTTTTGGGAAAAAAGAATCTCCTTTAAAAAGGCACTAAAAAGTATAAAATATTTAAGAAATTATGCCTCCTCAATAAAACCCTTTTTTAAAGTTGGCACCATATTTTAACTGACTTATAATAGGTATTTATAATTTATATACTCAGTACTATATATTCTAAGTTGCTTATAATTTACACTTGAACCCAATCCAGACATAAGATATAATTTGTATTTGTAAGCAAAATTCTATAAGTCAGGTTGGAAGATGGTGCCAACTTCAAATATGGTTTTATTGAGGGGCATAATTTCTTGATTATATCATACTTTTTAGTGCTTTTTTTAAAGGAGGTTCTTTTTTTCCCAAAAACTTTACCCCCAGCTCTTTTCCTCTCAAAAAATTAGTGCATTTTTAAAAGTGGCTCTTTTTCCTACTTTTATTAAATATTACTATCTCTATATATTATTTTTGCTCCTTTACTATTTCTCTATAAGAGTAAAACTCATTGTATATCTATTATATATAGTATCTTATAAACAAATATAAAATAATTTATTTTATTAAATTTAGTTACTTTTATTGGTCAAATTATAATAAATCTACTGATCACCATCTATAATACTTCATTTTATTAAGTTTAGATGATTTTATTGGTCAATGTATGCCAAATTTACTGACTGCCATCTACAGTAATCTATTTTATTAGATTAGGTTGAGTTTATTAGTCAATCTATGTAAATTTATTGATTGCTATCTAAAATAATTCATTCTATAAAATTAAGACAATTTTATTGGTCAAATTATGCAAAACTGATAGCCATCTATAATGATTTAAGCTTGTCCCGCTATGAGCTCATACTGCCTGAATTTTGAACATACCCCCAGCCATAGGACATATCAAAAGTGCTTCGAGGCTATCACTTCACCAATACCGGAAAAAAGTTCATCCAGTGTTGTATTAGTCCCACAAGTATCCATTGCTTCTGAGCCCATTTTGATATCTACTTATAAAAATTTCACTGATATAATCACTGACTGACATCTGAAACCTTCAAGTCTGATAGGGTCAATTTATTTGGGTGAGTGGGTGAGAATTGGCAAATAAGATCAAATCTGAAACTATTGAGTATGATAGGTTCACTTTATTTGTGTGAGTGGGTGAGAATTGATGAACATTATCTAATAATTCACCAAACTGCTCACCTGAAACTAATCGAGTCTGATAGGTTCAATCTATTTGGGTGAGTGGGTGAGAATTGATAAATCTATATATATATATATAAATGAATGTCTGTCTGAATGTTTGTCTGTATGTCCTGAATGCATTCATATACCATTCATCCAATTGTGCTGAAACTTTGGTGAGTTGTTGTGTGCATGCCTGAGAAGGTTTATGAATTTTAAAAAATATTATTTTAATAGTAAAATAAAAAGATTTATATATAAGAAGTGAAAATCCTATATATACTTTGATGGTATTTGCTATATTGTTACAGCTGAGCAGTTGATATTCAGCTGATTTGATATTTTGAATGGTTTTGTTAAGTGGTTAGTGGTTATTTGGGTATTTAACAAGTTTATCTAAATCAAAACTTTGAATCAAAAGTCCAATTGATTTTAAAAATACCTCCTCTAGCATAACTGGCACTTTTCTCTCTTGTATACATCACTTTTTAATTAAAAAAGTGAACTGAACAAGAATTGAGAGAGCAACCAACAGCCAGTGTGCACTGCAATTATAGAGCAGTGAACAACGGCCAACCACCCAAGTGTAGGGAAGTCAATCCGCCCATCTGTGCACAGCACATAGAAAATGGAACTTGCCTGCGCCAATATTAATTAACAATAATAATACAAAGGATGCTACAATGGACATACCATCTAATGAACTTCCCGCTGGCCCAAGCCCTCACATGACTAGAAATGGGGAAGGGCAACACAACATGTGTACGTCAAGTAACAATCTGGTGACACAAACAACAATGAAATGTGTGAACGCATCAATGGATCATGGGGCCCTTGTGACTAGCACTGATAACAAGGTCAATTTCCTAGGATTGGTGACTGCCAACAGCCAGACAACAAGAGAAACCTTCCAGGAGTGAGGCCTGATGCTGAGAACAGCGGTGTTGGGAATATTCCCCATTGAACCTCAACCAGTAGAGGGGATTGGGGCCTCGCAGGGTGAGAAAATTTTTGCCAAAAAAAAACAAAAAACCTGGATAAAGTATTGGTAGGATCTGAAACTGACTCAGATTTGATTGACAAAAATTGGCAGCTCAAATCAACAGAGCAAATCTATAAAAAGTTTTCTACCAACATGGAGAAACTTACCAAATCTGCTTGGAGTATTTGAGTGAAGAAGAAGTTGGGCTCCAATTCTGAAAAGGCCCAGTCTGGGGGGTGAATGGTCCCTGACCAAAATCAATTCGGCAACATGAGAAAATTATTGGGTGTGATCCCCAATACACTATTGGGTGCAATCCCTGATGAAGTCTTGTCAACAGGGGGCTCTAGCTCAACCATGAATTGATGGCCAATCCTGAATAGCCAATTGCTGAACTAATATGATCCATTGGGGACTAACCCCAACGGGGGTAAAACAATATTGGGGACCAAATCTGATGGATTGGATACCCAAGAAAGTTTGACAAAAAAACTAAAAGTACTACCAGAAGGGGCTGAAACTCTGACAGCGGTTAAGTCAGCAGCCAGGGCCCCAGTAAAATACACCCCAATCCAGTCAGACATGTTAGCATGCTGCAGCATGTCCACCCACAAGGCGAAACAATGGTAGGCCCTCCAGTCCTCATACTCTATGGCAACTCAGTGGGTCTCCAAAGGTATCTAACCAGCTATCATGGCTGTGTGATGAGACCACAAATTTTCTGCCGGTGCAGCCAAATGCTGGATTGATACCCAAATCTCGATCAACATGGCGGTACTATTCAAGGCATCATGAGTTAGGACCAAAGACACCCTGGAATAGATGAAAATCCCCGTAGAGAACAAGGTGATTGAGGCCACAATCCTTGAAGATCTATAACTGGTGGATGCAAAGGTCTGGATGGAGGCTGGCATTGACCTTTTAAATGCAATAGAGTACAACAAGGCAGGGATTACAGCACAATATGCCCAAGCTGTCAGGAGCTTGGGCCTCAACTCAACAGATTTAGTTGAGTATGCAAAACAATTCCTGAACGCCTCTACTGCCCTCAAATGGGCCCAACACTCCATTCCAGTGGACATGACACTGAAATAGTATAATATTATCTTCTCCTCAGTGTTAGATTTTGATGGTTGACTCAAAAATAAACCCTTTGAGAAAACTATCAATGCTAATAGACTAATCCCATTGATGGATCCTTTGATCTTTCCCAATTTATCTGCATACCTAAATTCATTCCAAAATCACCTCAATTGCACTTAAATTGTCCCTATTATCATAGCTAATAATAACTATGATATAATTATATTATGGCTGATTATGGGTCCACTTGGGTGCAAGGTGGTCCCACAGCATTAACTAAATTGCACCTCCTAAGTTAGTACACTAATCTTAATGCACTAAGGTGGAAGTTGGGTTCGATTAATGAAATCAATAATTAAGCACTTAAACATAGACATCCCAATTATGGGCATACTTAGTGCTATTGAGAGGCCTGCTGACATCCCAAATTGGGGCGCGTCATCTTTTATGATCATATATGTTTTATTCCCCATTTATTGTTAGACGTTGAGTCATGATGTAGCTCAAATCAGGAAGATTTTGATGTTGAGTTCAAAACCCAGTCATCCCATTTATGAAAGTAAAATTGCCTTCAATTGGGCTGAAATGATTGTTATTTTTAGTCAATTCATGGGCCAAATTGACTTGGGGATTTTTCATAATTATTGCCATGACCAGAAGAGGATTGGCATAATATGAATGAACTCATCTAATAGATGAGTTTGGTCAGGAGATGCCCAAGAGGTATATAATACTGGCGCCTGGTTGATTAATAAAACATCAATTAATCATCGTTTACCATTTTATTGATCATTAATAACTACTGTCGCTTAGTTTATTAATTATTATCCATCTATCATCTGTCTGATATTTGTATTTGTTGCCATTACATCTATATTAGATAGTTGCATGTGTTTATTCTTCCCAAAGAGAAGTATATAGTTGCCTGACGGAGAAGTAGTCCCAATTATAGTGGAATAATTTTCTGATTTTGTATGAAGACAGAAGGTCTCATATTTGTTGGTGCCAGTAGACTTAAGAATGGTGAGCATACCGTGAGTAATTGGCTATTATCTAGGATTATCAGAGAATCTACTTCCTGATTACAAATAGGGGTTTCATTTGAAAAGTGAGTTTATATTCTCAATTTCATTGTTAAGTTATTTTAGCTTGCACCATCAGCTGAAAACTTAACACCCAGAGAAGGCACTACCGTGGATCATGGCTGGATTCAAGGCCACCAAGGCCTTACACTGGTCATACACCCAAATTTCATCAGCCACTGCATCAGACCTGAAGAAAGTGGGCTGGACAAAGTAAAAAGTGGTGGAATGGGGACCCTTCTGGGATTGGTCACTGGAAGAGGCCATTAACTGGTCTGCCAATGGATTTACAATGATGGAGATGAAATACTAGCTCCAAGCGGGGGCCAGTATGGACCTAGTGCAAGAATGGGCAGAGCTGGGAGTGACTAAACTGATTTAAGAAACTCTTAGAGGCTGACCATTCCCAATTGAAAAGTGGAAAATCTGGCACAATGCCACAACAATTGCCAAAGCTGAAGACTGGGATGCAGCAGGGTTCACCCCTAAATTGGCCCAGCTGTGGATGAAACATAAGATTTCACCACAGGTGGCAACAGCAATGAAAGGGGTCATGACCCCAGAACTGGGCCAAGAATGGCTCAAAGCGGGGATCCACATCAAAACCATCCAGGATTGGAAACAATCCTTCCTGGAACTGACATTAGCTGCCCCGTATGCCGCCAAAGGTTTCACCCCCTCTGAAGCTTTCCAATGGAGTGAGGCGGGAGTTCTGGCCACCATGGAATGGATTTTTACAGATGGGGTTGGAACAGTGTCACAGTAAGGGACTGGTGCCAGCACAGCTTGATTACACTGGAGGTCCTTCAAAAATACCTCCACCCAACATGCAGCCCAAAATCTTCCCTCAAGTGGTACTGACTGGGGTTCTCACCATCGGATGCCCTAGAGTGGCAGAGCCTCAAAATCAGAGCACAAATGTCTAGGAGCATCAATTGCTAAGGTATCAGCATTCACCAAATCAAAGTGTTCCTCAATTGGGGATTTAGCCTCAATGAATCAGTAAGCTGGATATTGAAGAGGAAGACCCCCACCAAAGTGCCCAAACCTAGCGTAAAAACCAAATCCTACAGCGCCACAGTGGCACATACTGAAGACAACACCTGAAGCGGATCAGGAGCCACATTGAGTACATCCATCAGTTGATCAGTGGGGGCTTTACAAACTGCCAGGCACCGAAATCATACCTAAAAGATGCTATCTGAATCCACCTACAGCTAGTGGAGGAGGAGGAATGGTCTGACCTGATAATGTTGATTTATCAGGAACTTGATTAAGTCCTAGCTGGAGGGGCCTTTGACAACCACTGGGTACCCAAATGGGGCTATATAGATATAGTGATTCCAGGCAGATTGGACCGCAAGAAACTCCTCGAAATCAGCATCAAATACAAAGGAATTTATCTGAGAATGGAACTGACCAGATACTCTAACCAAACTGCAAGGTGGGTAACCTTCCAGAATCTCCCCACCAATCATGAATGGGAGTGGGTGCATGAAGTGATCTGGACCAGATTGTCATACTATGGGGAAGTACAAGAATTCTGGCAAGCTGGTGGCAATTACATCGCAAAGTGCCTCCACCCTCATACAGTGGAAGCGCTGTATAAACTGGCACCCTGGATGAAACTAAACAAAATTGCTCTACCCAGATTCATCTGCCTGCCCGGCCTTGATAGGGTAGTATATGTCAAACAGGAGGATGCCAAACAAGTGTGCCAGTTCTGTTACCAGACTGGCCACACAATGGCTCAATGCCACCATCATAAAGGTAAAACTACATGGGTATACAAATATCACCCCATTGGGAGAATCACCAAGGTGGAAACCAAGACTTTCCTCCACCTGAAAGCCAGATAATGGATCCTGCACAACTTAATGGAGGTAGCAGATATGAAATGCCAGCAACAAGAATTGGAACTGGCACATAGAGAGAAGCGTGGGAACAGGAAATGACAAAGTGACCTGAAGCGGATGATGAACTGTTTATAAATATAAGCCCTGAATCTTACACAATGGATGAGGAAACTGACCCTGGACCAACAGAGAAACGTCCAACCCAAGCGGAATGGATGGTCTACAAAGAGGAAAGATGGCAGAAGGCGAACCTTGAAAAAGTCTCCCAAGCAAGGGCGGATGCAGAAAGCCAGCAAATTGTGATCAAAGCCAGATAAGATGAGAGTAAAGACTAAATTAAATTGGAATTATTGGCAAATAAACCCAAGGTGACCGGTGAAAATTCAGCAGGAGCGATGAAATTGACAAAATTGGCCAAACAATCACCAACTAAAAAATTGAGTTCTGCCACTAAATCAAATGAATGGGTGTGAATCTGACTGACAGATGAGGGAGAATCTGCCGCTCCACCAGAAGGGGACAAGGGGCACCCACCCCAATCATAAAACCATCCTCATTAGCCATTGACAGGGAGATGGGGATGGCAACCAAATTCCCAGTACATAGGATGCCCGGGAATATAATCCAGTCCCAACCAACTGACCCCAAAAACCAAGTATATTGCACCCTGCCAACCATTGACGCCACCATCATATACCAACCAGACCTCAGTACGTGACTCAATATATAACCCAGACAACGCTAAACCTCATACCCGTGAGTTGGGCAGCCAGAAATGAGGATAGTGACCACAAATGCTCAGGGGATGGCGAGCATACAAATGAGGAGGAGTAAAATGCACCATTTAAAAACTAATAATAATATTGACCTACTTTTTATTTCTGAAACACAAGCTGGTAATCAAAAGAAATGGTGCCAAGCCTGAACTGCGATGCAAAAAAACCACCTGTGGTCCTACCAGATAGGCTACCAAGTTCTATGGATGGACCACATGGCAATAGTCACAATGAACAAGAAAATAGACCTGGAATTTGTGGAAGAAACTCACGCCAGTAGGATCTTGATAGCAACAGCTACAAACAGAGAAACTGTCAGGAGCATACAAGCAGTAACAGTCTATGCCCCACTGAAGCTCCATGAAAACCATATTTTTGGGAATTTTTAGTGGAAGTACCATCTGAAGTGATGACTGTAATAGCAGGTGACCTGAACTGTTAGACAAATGTGAGCTGGGATACGTTCCTGATGAGAGAACTTTAACAGTAAGGCTGACAAGATGCTCAATTACCTAGTCAAATTGAGGATGTGCCTAATGATTGACAAAGAGGATGATGACCTGGCCAACCTAATGCGGTGGACATATGACGCTACCAGATCTTCACTGTCAGGATCACGTTTAGACTACATTCTAGTGTCATTGGATCTCAAGCTGATGACTTCCAACAGTAAGGCTAGCATAAATGTTGAAAGCAACCACATGGTCATCTGGGTGGAGATCAACCTTGATGAACCTCCGAGGAACCATGGTGGACTGGCACCAGCCACACTGAGGGATGGAGATTGGCACCAAAGGTTGACGCTGGAGTGGATCAACTAGTATATCTGGACAACTGCCCAGAGTTGGACCTGCTAGAACAATGGACCCAGATCAAAGCGAAAATGAAACATGATAGTATAAATATTAAAAAGTGACCTCCTACAAGTCAACTGCCACTGTGAAACAACAGAAGTCTAAATTAGAAAGACTGAGGCTCACCCGATGGGACAGTGAATACTGGTGGAGCAAGTACCAAACAACACACAAAAAGTATTGGTCCATAATGATGAAGCAAGACTCAGAGAGATGGACCAATGTGACTTACCAATATCAGAGCCTAATGGGGATGATGACCAAAGAGGGCCTGAAACACCTCAGAAAATCTGAACTAAGGCTAGGGTATGGGAAGTGGAGACAGCGGAAGGTGAAGTATCAACAGACCCCAAAACAATCAAGTGTAAGGTTGATCTTTTTTATGGTGATCTCTTCTGACAACAAGAAACAAATTGGCAACAAAACCCTTATTGGCCTAGCCAAGCTTGGTACTGGGGCTGTACGCCGAAAGATGTTGCCAAGCTATCTGCTGAAATCTCTATTGATTAGTTAAGAGGGCGCTAAAGGAGTCGCCAAGAATGAAAGTACCAGGCCCTGACAATATGTGTGCAGAAATATACAGCATATTCTGAGAACGCATCATGCCGGAGCTCAAAGCCCTCTTTAACCACTGTTTACAAAATGGCCAGCAAATTCTGAGAGACAAGAGAGACCCAATTATACTTCTGTACAAAAGGACCTCTGATGCCAACTTCAGAACTGGCGCCTGATTTTTATTGAACACCAATTATAAACTGCTCACGCGCATAATATCTAATCAACAGATGGCAACAGCACCGCGCATGCTCCATAGTGCCCAGAAAGGTTTTGTCAAAGGCCATAGTATATGGGACAGCATTAAATTCAGTCCAGAGCGTACTCCAGGATATAGGGCATCGAACAGGGGTACCTTATGTTCCTTGATATGGAAAAGGCATATGACCAAGTAGCATGGTCATTCCTTCATGAGGCACTAAAGGCAGTTGGTATCCCTGACACATTTCAAACATGGATAACGACGCTGTACTTGGGCCTGATAATGAGGTGATTGTTGCAGATGGCGTAACCAACAAAATCCCTGTCAGGCAAGGTCTCTGCCAAGGCGACCCTATGTCACTGATACTCTTCAACTTTGCAGCCAATATTCTACTGGCAGCAGCGGACGCAAAGCTCTGGGTTTTAGTCCATTCTAACCAAATGCCACTGAATATGCTAGCATTTGCTGACGATATGGTAGTAGTTATAGGCGCTCACTGACTTGATTTCCAGAGCGCTGAGGAACTGTAAACCTCTATCAGCTAGCATCAAACACAAAAATTAACTTGACAAAAACCTCAGTGATGAGGGTCAGCAACCTGAGCTTCAGCCCGCCAACTGGGACACAACGCCAATTATGAACTCCCTGACAGTCTGATACCTTGGGATATTTTTCAATGACAAGGGACCAGCGGTATGGAGACTGAACAGGAAGTTTTGTCAAGCTTATCAATCTGAATGGCATTCTAGAAAAGCGCCAGACTATGCCTCAAGGAGAAAGTGCAGGCAATAAATGTCTTCATCTTATTGAAGTTGTGGTATGTTGCTCATGTGCTAATGAGCCCAAACTTAGAGAGTAAAATCAGGTCAATGCTCCAAACCTTCCTGTGGTTCAAGGCGAAGGTGGTGCCAATACCACTGGAAGCCCTGTCAAAACCAAAGAATGAAGGAGGCATGAGCCTCCTGGCCTTCAAATCTCACACTTGGCATATATGGGGAAAGTTGTTCCTGAAGCTAACACAGATGAACATGCGCTGCCCGACCCTAGTATGGGGCGTGAACTGGGCAAGAGCCCAAGGCCTCCAAGAGCTGATGTCTCCCCGCTCAATATGCAAATGGATGGTGAACCACCCATGGATAACCTCCCAAAAAGGTACTCCGCACTATTGTCAACTATGCAATCAGGCCGTGCACCAGTGCAGATAGTTATTTGAGCAATTGGACCAAGAAGCCAACCAAATTCAAAGGGACATCTAAGCACATAATTCCATAATGATTTTTGCAACAAGCTGGGAGGGCGTAACCAAATCGCTGACAAATATGCACCTAAGTTGATAAGAATAAGGTACAAATCGACGCTGATAGAATATGGGGATCAGCTCCCAAAACTGGGGTGCAATCTGCCCACCCATCCACAAATCCTAAACAACTGGACTACCAAAGGCCACGACACAAACTACCTGATGAAGGAGTTGATTTCAGGCCTGAACTCCCACTTGGTAATGACCAAACAGCGTTTGGTAACCTGGCAGATCCTAAATCAGGCATTCAAATCAGGCAAGCACAGCGGGCTGGACTACCAGCACAAAGAATGCCCCATATGCACTGAACTGGAAGCAGACATAGCCTACCATTATTATAAATGCGCCATGTTCAAAAAATACTGGTCCACGATGTGCTACATCCTATCAGGTGTACAATCACCACTGGAAATACATCCATCGCAGGATCTTTTCTTCATAAAAACCCTGAAAATGGCTCCAATCCAACTATGAGCCTTCATTTACCATTATTGTGCATGGGTAATTCATTGTGCACTCGTTGCCAAGGTGTTGAGCAATGAGACCCCCACCACAGAGGTTTGGTATTGAAGACCATTCAGATTATTTCCAATCAGCTCCATCAGATCTCGAATTTTTTGCGCATAATCCCCAGGTGTTATAAAGCCACACGTCTGGCTTTTCCCACTGGATCGCTCATCACATGTGATGAGGCAACTAGTTGACTGATAATCAAATGGCCTGTAAGCCCGCCAATTCTAGAACTATGGCTAGCAATGGCGATTGCCAATCAGCAATGGTCAGAGGTGCTAGAACTCTAGTGGCCCAAACCCCCAGTCCTTTTTACCATTGGCTGAATTGCCTGTATTCCACCTCCCTTTTACTTTCTCTAAAATTTATTTTAATAGAGTATGGAGTTTTTTTAGAAAAAAATCTAGCATAATCAGCTCAGCTTTTGGCTCTAAACTTCAACTCTATAAAAGGTCAGTTGTTTGAATCCTGGCATAATCACTTTTTATACATTTTTCTTAAAATTCACTGTCAATTCTGTCTGTCTGTAATTAAATCTTATAAGCTCTATTTCAGACACTTATCTGTGATAAAAAAATCTAGAATCTCAATTTAAATTGTTTTCTTATTAAAACTAAACAACATTGAGCTAACACCACTATCAATAAATAAGCTCCAATGATGAGCTATTATAAGAAACTAAATGGGACCCTTTACTAATTTCTTTCATATTAATAAAGTAACTAAGATGCTCTTGCATTTTTTAGTAAGCAAACTACTTTTAAAATTTTAATCTATAATAAGATAAAAAAGCACTAAATATTTATTTTAGAAGTAGCACCAACGCTTACACTATAAGATCTGAAAACCATTATAACTATCTTTATATTGTTATATAAGTTTATTTAGTATTTTGCTGTTTTTTATTTTCTCTCTCTAAAGTTATACTTATATCAGAGTAAGCTTTTCCCTTTGTTTTTAGCACTATCCTAAAACATATCTTTGGTATACTTTTTGCTTTTAAGTTTCTTATTGCTTAAAATAAATTTTAATTATACTTTATTCTAATTCCAAATTTATGTTTTTAACTAATTTTCAGGGCAAGTATTCCTTTTATTAATCCTTGATTTTGGGTTTGACTTTATCATCTTAATCATTTTGAAACCAGTTAATATTATTAATTCAATTTTCTGATTCAACCAAAAGATTCAAAGCATATTTACCAGCTAATTATTGTCATGATTATGATATAATAAAGAATTTGTATTTTTCGGACCATCTAGTACTAAAAAAAGAATTTGTATTTTTCAAGTTTCAAGGATAATTTCATTTGCTTTTTTAGCATCTTTTAAAGTAACAGATAATATAAAATCTAAATTATTTGAATATTTAAAATTCTATAGACACTGTAGCAAAGCACAGGCAATGAATGCTAGTAATATATGAATTTGAAACTATCAAGTATAGGTTCAATCTATTTGGATGAGTGGGTGAGATTTAGCATATATTAGCTAATAATTCACCAAACTGCTCAGCTGAAACTAAACAAAAATCAGATTAGCTTTAAGTAGGTTAAGTAAAGTTAGGATAATCAGCTCATCAGCCACAAGGGCAACGGCAAAGCTGTTAGTCTGAGTGGCTCAAGTGTAGCGCTGGCACAGCTATAGGCTATGTCAGTGTGAGCTTATAAATAAAACTGAGCAACGCTGGGTAAATTTCACTTGTAATATAATAAAGCGGAGATAAGTAGATATAAATATTTATCAATCCAAAATATTTTATTATAAAAAATAGTAACAAAATCAGTTTTATTGTAAATGATATTAATATTATATATAGTATATATATATGGCAAAACTTTTCTTTCTCGTTGTAATCACTATTGCAACCTATTCAATTCAAGACTGAATCTAGTTTGATAATCTCACAGAGGAGATTAGTCTGCGCCCATGTCAGGGAGAAGTTGGGCAAGCAAGGTAAGAGGAGCAGGTGGAAGGCCCGCGGCCTCCAACGTTCAAAAATGCCCCCGGAGAATCTGACAGAATTGACAAAAATACTAAGAAACTGGTGGTCACTATTTCCCCAGAGATACTCGCATGGCAAGCACGATGCAACCAGTACATCAACATGCCACACTCCCAGCCACTTTCATCGGTGGAATTTGGAGTCCACATGTTTCTGGACATCCAAAAAATAGCCTTATGGGAAAAATTTTGTGAAGATGTATACACAATTTTCCTGACCGCGGTGTACATTGCACCTCACTCCATGTCATGTGGTTGGCTGGACCCAGGTTTTGAAAGCAAAATGGCAGCAGATGAGGCTGCAGCGGTGCACATAGTGGTCGACCTCCCCAAAGGGCAACAGGTCGTCAAAACTAAATGCACCAGATGGACAAAATTGAACCAAATTTTCCTCACATTCAACTTTTTGCCTACTATGGTAAAATGTGACAATTTGGAACAACACCTGAAAGATGGTCTCGCCATATATGGTGAAATACAATCTTTCAAAATGCAATGCTTCACGCTGATGCTACACCTGTGCACTGGCAAAGCCATCACAGTACTGACCCCAACTGAGGAGATTGCAAAGGACCTAACCCAGATCCCACACTCCACTTTTATTGATATCGCAGGGCATACCACCCACCCATTCTGGGTGACTGTGGACAGCGCGCCCCCATCTGCACCCACTGTGATGCGTTCGGCCATAAGGCACACGTGTGCCCCATCAAGGAGGGCATCACATTCCAAGAGCACCCCTCGACAGCCATGGCCAGTGGAGAGGCGCACTATGAACCAACCGCAAGCACCAAGGAGGCCTTCCCATGGGAAGCACAAGGCTGCTACCTACTGGTAAAGCCTATCTCCCCACAAGAGTGGAAGAAGGCCAAGCAGGCCTGTAGGGCTGCAGCCAAGGAAGCGGCCAAAGCCACCACCACTATCCCATACTCACAATGCCAGAAGACATGGAGACCTTCATGGCAGAAGCAACTTGGGAATCCATCAACCAATCAGATTGGGAAGCCCATGCTGAGTGGGCCACTCAATCTGAGGATCTGATAGGAGATTCAATCTCACCCAATTGTTGCACCCAAGCTCCAGTTTAAATTGACTTGGGACCCATCCCAACTAGAAGTTTTTTTTGACCCGCTCAACGGTGCACCAAACTCACCCGCACTGCAAAAAATTCGTTTGACATCGGGAAAACAAAAAGCGAAGGCTAAAGCCAATGTGACTCTTTCTCAAAAATCAACAAAAACTCCGATAGTGTTGCTGCTAACACCTGTGCTGCTGTGAAGGCCCGCAGGGATCTAGAAGAGGATGGTGGGCCTGGGTGCCTACCCCTTGCACTTAAGGTGCAATGGGGGAAACCTTCACCATAGGGATGTTGAATATCGCCAGACTCAAGGCCTCCCCATCCCAAGCTAGGAAACTGAGTTTTTTACAACACAATTTACCCGTGGATATCCTGGCCATCCAGGAGTCCCACTATCCACGAGGTTCTGAGGAAGCTTGGAAAACAATGCTCCTCCCATCCCTATCCTTTTGGTCAAAGCACTGTGGGGTGCTAATTTAGAAAAATAATTTTTTCAAATTTTATCCTCAGAAACATTCCTAAATGGCTGAGTGCTTGTTGTCACCTTCTCGTGGGCTGATGTAGCACACACAATCATCAACATCTATGCCCCAAACGGTGCACATGAGCGTCAGGAATTTTTCTCATAGTCAAATCCCTCCTGCTACCCACAGACTCCTTCATAGTCAGCGAAATGAACTGTTGGCTAAACACACTAATGGACTGGTGGCCTTCCTCACCCCACACCCCCCAGGGTCACGTAGAACTACGCGTTCTAAAGGCCACCCTTGGGTTAATGGATGTGCTGCTGCAGCATGCCCCGCTGCTCAAAAACATGACACGGCCCCATGTCCACAATGGCCAATTAAGGTCCATGACCTGCATCGACATTATTCTAACGCTGGCGAAATTCCAACCCCACATCTCCCACTTCAAGACAACAAAATTGGAATTCTCTGACCATTGACTGGTCTCGCTAACCTACCACCTACCTGTCACAGCTGCTAAGGCCCCACATTGGTACAAAATCCGCCCCCCCCCGAGCTCAGGTCGCCAGGATTTTCCACGTGGGTAGAAGAGGCAACTATGGCAAAAAAGTTTGTTGCACCATTTTGCGCGGACCCCATTTCCACATGGGCAACTTTCAAAGATGACACCATCCGCCACTCCCGCCATCTCTCCTCCAGACGCTCACAAGCCATATAAGCGGTTATCTTGCGCTCTGGCAGAATTGGCACACTTGGAGTCCAATATCCCAGTTACAGGATATAGCTCTGCATGGGGACGGAAGTGGGTGGAGGCAGCTGCCCACCTCAATGCACTCAAAAGACAACACAAACATTGGGTTTGTGTTCAGTACAGGGCCACATTCATCACAATAGGCGACAAGTGCACCGCACATTTCTTTAAAAAAATTTTCACACCACGCCAGAGCGTGGCCTGCACACAGGTGCAAAGATCAGATAATTCCATTGCAGATACACTGGCTGAAGTGGCAATCGAAATGCAACAGTATTACTCTGAGTTATACCGCTCTGACCCAATTCAGCCAGCCAAAGTGGCGAAATTTCTCGACTGAGCCCACATCCGCTCCATTTTCTGATACCCAGAAATAATGAATTTGATTACTCTGAACGAATTATGGACAGCCATTCGCGGTGCACCAAACCAAAAATGCCCAGGCCCAGATGGTTTTCCATATGAGTTCTACAAAAAGTATTTCATATATATATCCCCATTGCTGCTCGCCTCACTTAACCAAAGCCTGATGGAAACGTGCCTCCTACCAGGAGGACATGAGGCCTTCACTGTCACACTCTTCAAGAAAGGGTATAAGCTAAACTTAGCCAACTGGCGCCCCATTTCTCTAACAAACACAGACACCAAAATTTTAACAAAAATCATGGCTAACCGTTTAGGGACTATAGCATCTGCCGCCATCTCCCCAGAACAATTTGGTTTCATCCCCAGAAGGTCAATTTGGGATAACGTGCACTCTGTGGCTAATGTATGTCAGTCCACAGCCTCTGGGGCACTTAATTCTTGGACCAACAAAAGGCCTATGATAGAGTAAACTGGGAATACCTCAGGGCCTGCCTCCATCAATTCCGCCTACCCCCTCGCTTCAACAACTGTGTAATGCTGCTCACAGAATCTGCAACAATGGCAGTGCGTGGCCCTGCCTTCCTAATGGAAGTAGTCCGCCCTCAAAGGGGCTTGCGACAAGGGGACCCCCTCAGCCCACTCTTATACAACTTCAGCCTTGACCCACTATTGTGAAATGTGAATGCCCAACTCACTGGGGTCCACATGCCAGGCCAAGCCCCAGTCAAGATAATGGCGTTTGCAGATGATTGTGTGGTGGGGGTGTCTAATAATCGAGATGCACGTGCGCTTGAAGCTCTCATCCAGGAGTATTCCCGGGTTAGCAACGCGGCACTGAACGCTTCCAAAACCGAAATCATCCTCCTTGGTCAGTTTCAGAACTGCTGGACCCCAGCAATTAGTTCCCAACCCGGCCCATTTGCTTGCCCACATCCTCGCCCTACTAATTCAAAACACACCGCCCCACCGGTGCTCCCCTTCGTGCCACGTCCTACCACAGGACCACACGCCATCTGGGCGTGTGGATGGAGGCAGGCGGATATGCGTCAGCAGTAATGGAGTGCCGTATTCTGGATAACGTGACAAAGTGAATCGCCTCTCTCAGAGCCCACCCTACTTCCCTTACTGGCAGGGTTGTTTTAGCCAACTCTATGCTCCTCTCCAAAGTCTGGTTTAAAGCCCACGCCATCCCCTTCTCCCCAAGCTTCTTCAAATCCATGTATGCTTTGCTGCAAGGATGGCTTTGGTCAGGCCGCCTTTCACCAGTGTGGCTAGAGGTCATGTTTGGCCCTCAACATCATGGTGGCATGGGCCTGCTTGACTTCAAAGCCCATGCCGCCAAGATCCTGGGTACCTGGATTGCGGCTGTCACCACCCCTACACTCCCCTCCCAACACTGGTCCTGCGCAGCCCGCTCCAATTTCTCCCATGCCTTAGGCCTCAACAATCCATTGAACCCCACTCCCTGATGAGATACCTCGCTTCACATACATTGGCCACAGGTCCTCACGGGACTAAAACCCACTACAAACGAATCCTCCTCTCCATGCGGAGCGCTGAGTGGAGAATTCGTACTAGTGGACATACAACCCAAAGAGGCCGCCCCTCTCCTCAGTTCACACAAGAGGTACAGGGGCTACCCATCCACGATGGCGTGATCCCATTCGACCCCATGTCCTATCCAGGGTGGACTACCTGGACATGATGGACATCCCTTACTCCATTGAGACCCAAAAAAATATCTGGAAATATGTACACCATCCTCTGTTGCAACCTCAAGTCCGCTCCCATGTGTGGTGCTGCCTGAGGCGGGTGTATCATACAGCTGAGCGCTCTAACGCTTTACACTCATCCTGTGTCATGTGTGGCCAGTATGGAACGCTGTTTCACCGCCTGGAGAAGTGCCCTACCTCTAAAGTGATATGGCGCGAAGTTCAACGTCTTCTGGGCCAGGATCAAACGCATCCCTTCAGTCTGTCAAGAGACATGTTCGCTCTATCAATGGCCTCCCCCCTTCTGCCCTCCCTTCATGCTTTGGTGGTTGCAATCGCCATGTGGACCATCCACACGATTGTAATAGATGCCATCGCAGGCTCCACCCCCACCCTCCCAGAAGCAGTCCACAGATTCCAGTCTCATTTGGTAGACCACTTTCAAATGTGGATGTTTGGATACCTCCCACCATGTCACCAACAGCTGGTCTCTTCCTGGTTCCCAGTCTGGTTCATCAAATCAGACCCCTTCCTCCACACGTGCTCAATTGTGGCTATTGCCCCTTCACACGTTTCCTCCCCCTCCCCATAAGTGGCGTTCCCGCTGGCAACAAGAGATAGCATCGCTTCTCTGGGGTGCCTCCCCTGGTACTAAGTATTGTCTCTTCTGAGTCATATTCGGAAGTGTCTGTCCCATGGTCAGCCTTCCCCACAATAAATTAAATAATATAGTATTATATATGCATTTGTTTTTTAATTAATTCTATAAACTTCTTTAAAACAATGTTGGAGGTTATTGTAAGTCCTGGGGACCAGCCCCTACAACTGGATAGGGAGCAGCATCCCTTTTGGACAAAAAGGGGCCCAAAAGCCTAAGTGGACCCCCTGTCACAGTAGAGCAACCTGGCGCATGTAGTTGATGAGCACTGAGTGAATGCCCTTCCTCCTAAAGATAACCAGATCTCTCCCTCCCCCCTCCTCAACCCTAGTAAGATTAATAGAGGGGACCTGCCAGGAGATTATGCAGGCCAGGGGCCATGGACGGGCCCCTGGGACCCCTCACTCACCAGGGAAAACATACCAAAATTTTGAGTAAATGGCCAGTGCTAGTATTGGAGCCCAGTCTGCAAATTCTGGGCTAACAGAGCCAGTCCAGACTGGCCAGGTCCAAAATCAGATTGGAACTTGATTCAGGTACCAAACCAGGTTTCAAGTAACTTGGACCAGTTGCCCCTACCCCCCAGAACGGATCTAGGAAGTTTATATCGCATAAATAATCAGATTGAGATTTCAGAACAGGTTGTGGACCACTGAATACCAAGGCCACAGCCCCCCAGGATGAATCTGGAAATCTGGACCATGTGTACAGCCCAACTCAAATGGTCAAGGCCCAGATCAGTACCATTGACCTGGTCTGGCCCCAAAAAGTCAGGAAAATCTGCAAAAGTTTTTTTGATTTTTGCCAAGATTTTAGCATCCCTCCCCCCCCACCCATCAGCCAACCAAATCCCATCGCCGATCCCCAATCACCCAATCCTTCAACATCCCCACTATATGACTCTCCCAATACTTAATGAACTGCCCTGCTGAGGGGCAGTTGTCTGTTCATTCTCTATTCTCCCTGCACTTTGTGCTAAAAATAAAGCCCAAATACCCTGAACACCTTGCCGCAGACTCCACCCTTTTTTTAAAAATTCCAGTGATTGATCTGGAAAAGCATGCTGCCACCCAAATAATCATCACAATGATCAACAAATGGATCATCCAGTCACTCAACTCCACCACACAGCAGATCATATCCTCTGCAAACTGCCTTGCTCTTAATGATGGAGTCAATTCTCCATCTGTTTTCACATACCCATCTGATGCAAACCTGTCCATTTGCTTCACCGCTGGGATTTCCAAGACCGCTCCCCTATTGGAGCAGCCTCTAAGCACCCCCGCCTGATGGCCATGAGTTCAGCCCCCACACCTGGCTTGTCCGCTGCTAATCCCACCCACCTGAGGGCTCCAGAGCACCCCACCTAAGGGGGCTTGCCCCAACGCTTATCGCAGGCCCATTTTCCCCTCCAACAGCACCCCTGCCCGCACGATGGACCCTGCGCTGCCCCTCCCTGGTGCACAGACTCACCTACTTGGACCTGAAGGCCAGCAACTGCGAACCCTGGAGGAGTTATCATCCTCCCCACCTCTCCCACCCTTGGGGGTTGCCCCCACAAGGCTCGCGGTTGCCCCCATTGCAACCATCTGGTTTGCCTTGAGGGCCTTTGGTATGTTAATGAATATTTACTTTCCTCACATCCCCAATAGATCTCCACTTCTTCTAATCGCATGGACTGCTGTGCCTTGGCATCCTGGGCTCTCCACTGGGTGCTCATACACCCTGACTGGGATCCCAGTCTAATTCTTATCAGCCATTTCCATGACATAATGAACTGACCAATAACCTTAGCCTTCTCCACCCTCCCCGCTGGCACTGGCGAAGCATTGGCCTACACCCTTACCCTAAATGTACTCTCTCTTTGTGACCTGGCCTTCTCCTGCTGGTCAGCTGCCTCGTTCATCTGAGCATGCCACCAGTTTGTGTTGACCTGGTCCCCGCCCCACTGAGCCCTGGTGACAAGGGTCACCCCATCAATCAACATGATAGGGTTGGGAGTCCCCCCTATCCCTTCTGATTAGGTGGCCGACCAAATCCTGGGTGTCCTGGCGGAACTTCAGGTGCGCTTCACTGCTGATGGGGGGAAATCTCCCTCCCCTCTGATGCCCAGCAGAGCATAGCTCTCCTTGACGCCCTAGAGGGGGATGCCCGCTGCTGGGTCAGGGGAGTGCTCCGCTCTGCTGCTAAGTCTGGGAACCCCACCCCCTACTGGCGCTGGTCACTTCAGTGGTCCAGACCCCTGAGTCTAGACTGGCGCGCCTCCTCCGTCTCTTCACACTAGGATAGACAGCCACAGACCTACCCTCTCCTGATTGAAGCCTTCATGGTCCTGGTCCCCACGGTGCCCATCCCTCCCAAAACCGCCATCTCCGCCTTCTGAGCTGCCTTGGACCCCACTGTGGCCGCCCATGCATCTTGGGACCCCCTCCCTGGGTCCTTAGAATTTGCATTCTCTATGGCTCGTGCAATTGAGGCCAGGCCTTTCCATACCCCCGCATGTGTTATTGCAGCTCTTAAGGTGCTGTGTGCCACCCCTCTCCCCCTGCCAGTGGTTGAGGCCAAGGGAAGCATCCCCCAGGCCTCACCGCCCTCTGCGCCCCCTCTGTACCCACCTTGGGTACCCTCCCCTCGGAAGAGCCCCTGCCAGCTGCACCACTTGCTCTCACTCCGGATCAGGAGAGTGGGTCCTTGATTCCCCAGAGTTCAGAGCCTGCCTGTCCTGGCACTATCACCCCCAGTTAACTCGGAGGCCCCCTCAAAGAGAGTGGAGCAGGCATACGCATAAACCTTTGCTGCCCCATTTGAAACAAGGATGAAGCAGAAACCCCTCCCCAGTTACAGACCAGCTCAGCGCCTCTTGGTCAATCTCTTCTGATGATGGGTCATGCCCCCTCCTCAGCTGCCCTCTCCCTCACCCACCCCAATAAAGAGGATCAAGCCTATTTCTTGTTCCCTATCTCTTTCCCCTTGGAGTCAGGTGAGCTTACCGTGCAAGCCCTCCTTGACAGCGGAGTGGCAGGCAACTTTATTTACCTCAGTGTGGCACATTCCTTGGACCTGGCGATGGAAGAAGCCTCATCAGTCCTGGGCGCCTCATCAGAACCCATGAAGCCTTACCGCGTCTGACGCCCATTGCACTTCTCCATTCACGACTTTGGGTTTAGTGACCACTTCTCAGCTGTGCAGGACTTGCTCTACCCCGTGATCTTTGGGGTGGGCTGGTGGCGGCAACAGCAGGTTTGCATTAATCTTAAAAATAACTCCTTGTTGTTCTCAAACCTCAAATTGAGTGGAGAGTTTCCCTTATTGAAAACCCTCCCCTGACACATCCCTCAGCTCTATTTCCCCCCAGATCCCACCCCTATTGACCTCCCTTCAGACTTCCCACCCTTACTAACCCCCTATAAGTCCATCTTTGACATGTCGCTGGCTTCCAAGCTCCCCCTACACTCCAAATATGACCTAACCTTTCAGCTGACGGTTGATATAGTCAAGATCAACTGCCCCCTCTACCCCTATACTGAGGAAGAGGACAAGGCTTTGGGGACTTGGCTAGATGAGATGTTAGAGAAGGGGTGGCCTATAAAGAAATCTTCGCCTGTCGCCTCCCCCATAGTTTTCGCTCAGAAAACAGATGGCACCCTGCGCCCTTGAATTGACTATGGCCACCTCAACAACATCACCACCCCTAACCCCTACCCGCTGCCCTTAGAGCAAACCATCGCCCAAGACATCGCCAAATCCTGGTTCTTCTAAAAGTTGGATCTGGTGAACGCCTTTAACCAGGTGAGGGTGGCGAGGAAAAGAGTGGCTCAGCCAGCTATCCGCACCCGCCAAGGTCTTTTCAATTCAAAGTGATGCCCTTTGGACTGAAGCACGCTTTAGCCACCTTCCAACGCCTCATCAATGATGTGCTTGGGGACTTACGCTTCTCATGCGCTGTAGCCTACATTGATGATATTCTGATCCACTCCCTACCCCAGAGCAACACGCCAAGGATCTAGAAGCAGTGTTAGCAGCCCTCCACAAGGCGGGGCTCTTTGTAAAACCCTCAAAGTGCAAATTTTTCCAGGATGAAGTGACCTTAGGCAACCTCATTTTGAAGGATGGATATGCTGTTCCCCCTCTAAGCTCGAGGCAATCCAGTCTTGGCCTAACCCTACTACACAGAAACAACTTCGAAATTTCCTTGGCACCATCACCTTCTTAAAAAAATTCTCCCCAGCCCCCGCCCTACTGGTGGCACCCTTTCACCCCCTCACTAGGAAGAATGCCCCCTTTAAGTGGTCCCCAGAATACCAGCAGGCCTTCAAGTCTATCAAGGAGGTTTTCCTCACCACCCCAGTCCTGCGGCATAATAACACCTCCCACCCCTTCATTGTAGCCTGCAACGCCTCATCGGTGGTGGTGGGTGCCGTGCTGCTACAGGAGCATGAGGGGGTTGAGCACCCAGTGGCCTACTACTCCCCACAAATTCACTTCCACAGAACAAGCGTGTGTAAGTCTCTGGGAACGTCCTTTGGCTCTTGATTGGGCCATCTTCCCATTCCCAAATAAAAAGACACTGAAGAGGATGGCGGTACCTCTCATCACTCAGGGTGACCTCACTCATGTAGTAGATGAGCGATGGGTAACAGCTCATCTGCTTCAAATCCCACCTCAATACCCACACTTACCTCAGCAGAACTGTTGCAGGGAATTAGTGAAATCTGTGCTGATATTATCAAATTGAAATTGGTTGGATCTGATTCAGCTGGCAATCTGGCTGATGCCCAAAATTCAAATGACTGTAAAAGCATGAAGAATGAGATATCAGCCGGATCACCCAACAGTTCCAATTCAATCTCCAGACCAGTTGAACAAATATTGGGTGCTTTCAACAAGGGTTTGAAGCCCTCGAATAGTAATTTGGGCATTGTACCTGATGTGCTGCTGTTGACCAAATGAATGGTTGAATGACCGAGCGCGGGCAGGTTGGCCATCCCAAACCTGTTCCCAACCAAATGGACCTGTCCCTATAAGGGATGGCCTTGGGGGATTCCCGTCGCCTGTCAGGCCAAATGCTGTCATGCTAATTGTTGGAAATGTAGTTGAGCCCTGGTTCAGACGTTTGAGGTTGAACCAACAGAGACTCATCCCACTGCCAAATTTTGCAATGTCAGTTCCCAAAGAATAAACCCCCCCATTCCTGACAATGCACCGGTCAGGCTGGATTTGTTGGGTCCTGACTCCATCCTGTCACTACCCAATTGACCACTATTTGAGCAGTTGCATGGCACTGAGAAAATTGTTGGTCAATTTTCTTGCTTTACTTTCCCAATAAAATTTTTGCTAAAAAAATCAAATTTTTTTATTTTCCATTCTAACCGCATCTCATATGGCATTTCCCTGGTGGCCCATCGCCCCACACTCCAGGTGGGCTTTACCAATTCTTTTGGTCACCATGACTCCCTCTACCATCAATTGAGACCAGCGAGTCAGACACTTTTGGTCTTACAACCCCACTCTTATGATTTTCTGACAACAATACACGGGGATTTTATGGCCCTATGTATAACAATGGATAGAAAGATCCCATCTCCCTATCGCCCCCAATGAGTTGGCCTCTCAAACCAAGAATCTCGTCAAGACTGTCCCAGTAATCCCACCTCCTGCAGTTAGAACCACTGAGTTGGGATTGGGTTCAGCGTGGTTTGTCATTGGGATACTCCTTACCCTGTTGTTACACTACCACTTCATGGTATCACATTTCCCGGCTCCATATCAAGTCATATGGTCAGCAATGCCTCTGGCATTCTGGCTTGCTTTTTGGGTGTTCACACATTCTGACTGGCAGGCCGGTGTAAACTTCTTCTGCCATTTCCATGACATAATCTACCAACCATTACTTCCAGCCACTTCCACCTTGATTTTCAAATTAGGCGCCGCAGTGGTTACCCTCTACCAGATGAACGTACAATCAGTTGTGTGTTTGTTATTCATTTGGTCACTTTCTGACTTTGGGAGAAGCATCCGCTCTATTTTGGGAAACTTTCTTCAAGCTACCCAAGATGTGCAGATTGCATCTTCTCTTACTTCTTTGGACCAGGAAAAGGATCAAGTATCCCCTCCCAAGAGATCACCAATCAGGTTCTCGACGCTCTTGCCAAAGTACAAATGAGGATGACAATCACACTCAATAATGCTTTGGCGATATCTCATGCCCAACAAGGTCTCACGTTGTTGAATGCCGTGGATGGTGATGCGCGCCATTGGGTGAGAAGCCTTTTGCGTTCTTCCTCACAAGAAGGAGACTCCATTCCCCTGGTGGCTGTTGTATCGGCTGCTTTAAAACCCCATGTGTCCCAATCAGACCACTTATTCAGACTATTCCTAACCATGACTGAAGCCCCTTGTTTGGCTTCTCTGAGTTCTACCTTTCGTGAGCTGGCTTTCTCATCAGGCCTATCTATCAATATGCTTCAGGCAGTCTTTAGAGTGAGCTTGGATTCAGTTTCCGCTCATCACGTGGCCTGGTCTACTATCCAGGAATCAGTAAATCAAATATGTGCCACCACAACTACTATCAAAGTGTTACCTCACCACGTTTCTTCATATCAGAAGGGGGAACTTTATGATAGGATTTCCTAACAAAAAAACAGACGGTGCGCCTGATACCAGAATAGCAGTTGAAGTGGGCCCTAACCCTGCCATAACCCCCAAGTCTGAGTTGGCATTTCCAGAGTTAACTATGAATGATTCTGTTCAAGCCCAGACGGAAGAAATGATTTCTCTGCACTTATACTTCCAATTTCCGCTCCAGTCAAGAACCCTGACCCTGGTTCAGACATACCCGTTATTTATTTGGCTGTCCATGGGTCGGTCAAATCTCCCAATAAACAGAATTCCACTTATTTCCTTGTCCCTATGAAAACTAGTATTGGTCCACATCATGTCTCCTTTGAAGCTCCTGTGGATACTGGAGCAGCGGGGAACTTCATGAGCGTCAATTTGGCACAGCAATTAAACTTAAAAATGGATTTGGGTTCCTCATTAATGGTGGCCTCATCTGCTTACCAGTCTTCATATGTCATTCGCCAGCTGATACACTCTCAATCCACCAATATAACTTCTGCAATTGTTTTTCAGCCATGCTGAACTTAGTATTCCCGGTGATCCTGGGTGTGGGATGGTGGCTTTGACAACATGTGAAGATTCATTTAGAGTCTAATACATTGTCGTTTACCAATGATGATTCAGAGGAGAGTTCCCTTTGATCAACATCCTCAAAAAAATACAAGGAACCAGCTCTATCACTACCTTAGTTACCTCCGCGGGCATTCTGGCCAATTTTCCTGAAAGCTTAATGCAATATTAGGGGAATCTTCAACATGGAAAAAGTGGACTGACTGCCAAAACATACTAGGTACAATTGTGGATTTTGAACAAATGTGGAATTAGTGAACATTAACTGCCCGTTGTATCCTCATACAGCGGAGGAAGAGGTTGTACTCAATACCTGGTTGGACGACATGTTAAAAAGGTTGTTTGTTCAAAGAAACCTCCCCCATCGCCTCCCCTATTTTCTTTGCAAGAAAATCAGATGGATTACTTCGTCCTTGCATAGATTATGGTCACTTAAACAAAATAACAGTTACGGATCCTATCCATTGCCTTTAGAGCAGACAATCAGTCAGGCAATTGCCAAATCCATGTGTTTTCAAAACTGGATCTGGTGAACGCTTTCAACTAAATTCAGGTGATGGAAGGACAGGAATGGTTGACCGCAATCTGGATGAGGTGAAGCATTTTCAATTTTGCATAATGCCCTTTGGGTTGAAAAATGCCCTGCTATGTTTCAACAATTGATTGATGACGCGTTAGGGGATCTCCAGTTCGCTTGTGCTATTGCATACATCGATGATATCCTAGTTCATTCCCCAACTCCTGAACAACACACTATCAACTTGGAAGCGGTGGTGTTCACTTTGCATAAATCAGGGCTGTTCCTCAAAGCTTCCAGGTGCAAATTCTATAAGGAAGAGGTCACATTTCTCAGAAACCTGGTTCTCAAAGAAGGTGTCGCTATCCCTCCCAACAAATTAGATGTTGTCTGAGAATGGCCAACTCTGACTACACAGAAGCAACTTTGAAGTTTCTTGGGAACTATCATTTTTTTGAAAAAATTCCCCCACACTTTCTCAGTTGGCTGCTCCGCTTCATCCCCTCACTGGAAAAAATGTACCATTTTGTTAGACCCCAAATGCCAGCAGGCTTTTGAATCAATCAAGGAGGTGTTCATGTCTCCTCCCCATTTTGAACCATGCTGATCCCACCAAACCATATATCATCGCGTGTGATGCTTCATCGGTAGCAGTGGGTGTGGTGCTACTTCAGGACCACGATGGTCTTGAACATCTGGTCGCTTATTCTTCCCAAAAATTCACCACTACAGAGCAATGTTGGGCCATTTACAATAAGGAACTGGCAGCTGTTGCATGGGCTTTAACTCATTGGTGATACCTGTTAAAGAGTGCTCATCATGAGCTAATGGTTCACACAGATCACCAGGCTCTCTTGTATTTCCAAAAACCCCAAAATTAGTGCACCGGCAGGCCTAAACCTATTAGAACCTGTGCAGTTTCAACTTCAAATATGAATTTGTCAAAGGCGCTCAATGTCCTTCCTGACTTCCTAAGCCGTAGCCCTGCTCACTGTCCCTTGGAACCTGAGGAAGTGGATCTTGTTACCATGATCCTGACACTCAGATTCTGTCAATCGTTCCTTCCATTGTTTCCTCCACCGCGTTGTCTCCGACAATCTGTTATTGGCCCAGGTGCTAGCTGGTCAAACAGCCTGCCCTGAGGGTATGGATTTGGTCGAGCAGTTGACTCACTTGAGTCCCAAACACTCCCTATACTCCCTAGAAGAGGGGCTCATTCACTTCTATTCTCATGTGTGGGTTCCCCCCTCCTTCCACCTAAAAGTATTCCGCACACACCATGATCCCCCCACGGTTGGGCATCCTGGTAACAAGAAATGCATTGATCTGATCAAGTGAACCTTCAATTGGGCAGGACTGACCAAAGAGGTTCCAGCTTAGATCGCCGATTGTGTTACTTGTGCTATGGCTAAGTCAGATCACTCCAGTAAGAATAGCCTCTTACACCCTTTACAGTAGGTGGGAGGTACTGGACCTCAGTGTCCATAGATTTTGTCATTGATCTCCCCTGTTCTAATAAGTTCACAGCGGTGATGGTAGTGGTGGATCGCTTTACAAAATTTTCCCTTTATATTCCTTGCACTTCTGCAATTACGTCAGAAGAAACTGCCCATCTTTTTGTATGACATGTGTTTTTGATGTTCAGTCTTCCCCAGGAAATTGTTAGTGACTGGGATACTCAGTTTACCACACACTTTTGGAGTGAACTCCTATCAATCCTGAAGATAACCCCTGTCGATCCATGGCATATCACCCCAGTCTGACAGTCAGACCGAGCAGGTTAATCAAGTCCTTGAACAATACCTGCGTTGCTATGCCACAGCAGCGCAGGATACTTGGTCTGGTGACTTGCCTCTCACTCAATTTCATACAATAATGGGATCCACACATCCACGGGGTTTTCACTATATGAAGCAACGTTGGGCTATAACCCATTGTTTTCAGTTGGGACATGCTTGTGACCTGAGGTCCAAGCTGCCGTGGATCATGCTACCCATATTTGACTAACTCAAGCCTTAGTGCAGGAACACCTCGCCAAAGCCATTGATGACTATAAGTGATTCGCAGACCATAAGTGCCTTTTGGGTCATGACTTTATGGTGGGTTCCTACGTCATGCTTGATACCCATCATTTACGAATTCAAACCCCTTCCGCAAGTTTGCCAGTAAGCATTTGGGTCCTCACTTAGTGGAGGAAGTATTGGGTAATGGGGCGTTCCACCTGAAGCTTCCCGCGCATTAGAAAAAGCACCCAGTCTTCCATGTTTCCCAATTGTCACCTTTCAAGGGTGTAATTCCCATGGACCTGGAACTAATTGTCATCAATAATGAGAAGAAGCTGAGATAGAGGCTATCTTGGCATCTTACAAGTCGCGACGTTCAGTCCAATATATCGTGGCCTGGAAAGGATACCCAGCTATATAAATAATTGGGTCAAGGCGCGTGATTGCGCAAACTGCATGGCCCTGGTCGAAGCTTTCCACGCATCCCACCCTGGAGCCCCCACCCTCCTCAGAAAATCGCGACTATTATGGCTATCAAGCTACCTAAAGCACACAAAAATGTGGCCCTGGTGAAATTTCCTGGTGGGGGTGCCATTCCTTTGGAAAAAGGAAAGGGTAATGTAAGTCTTGGGGAACGTCCTTTGGCTCTCAATTGGGCCATCTTCCATTCCCAAATAAAAAGACACCAAAGAGGATGGTGGTACCTCTCATCACTCAGGGCGACCTCGCTCACATAGTAGATGAGCGATGGGTAACAGCTCATCTGCTTTGAATCCCACCTCCATTACCCACACTTACCTTGGCAGAACTGTTGCAGGGAATTAGTGAAATCTGTGCTGAGATTATCAAATTGAAATTGGTTGGGTCTAATTTGGCTGGCAATCTGGCTGATGCCCAAAATTTGAATGACTGTAAAAGCATGAAGAATGAGATACTGGCCAGATCTCCTGACAGTTCCAATTTAATTTCCAAACCAGTCGAACGAATATCAGTTGCTATCAACAAGGGTTTGAAGCCCTCAAATAGTAATTTGGGAGTTGTGCCCAATGTGCTGCTGTTGACTGAACAAATGGTTAAATGACCAAGCATGGGTGGGTTGGCCGTCCCAAACCCATTTCTAACCAAATGGACCCATCCCTATAAGGGATGGCCTTGGGGAGTTCCCATCGCCCATTGGGCCAAACGCCATTGTGCTAATCGTCAGAAATGTAGTTGAGCCCTGATTCAGACGTTTGAAGTTGAACTGACAGAGACTCAGCCCACCACCAAATTTTGCGATGTCAGTTCCCAGAGAATAAACCCCCCATTTCTGAACAATGCACCGGTCAGGCTGAATTTGTTGGGTCCTGACTCCATCCTGTCACTACCCAATTGACCACTATTTAATCAGTTGCATGGCACTGAGAAAATTGTTGGTCAATTTTCTTACTTTACTTTCACAATAAAATTTTTGCTAAAAAATCAAATTTTCTTTATTTTCCATTCTAACCGCATCCCATATGGCATTTCCCTGGTGGCCCATCGCCCCACACTCCAGGTGGTCTTTACCAATTCTTTTGGTCACCATGGCTCCCTCTATCGCCAATTAGGCCCAGCGAGTTTGACACTTTTGGTCTTACAACCCTGCTCCTATGAATTTCTGACAACAATATATGGGGATTTTATGGCCCTATGTACAACAATGGATAGAGAGAACCAATTTCCCTATCGCCCCCAATGAGTTGGCCTCTCAAACCAAGAATCTCGTCAAGACTATACCAGTAATCCCACCTCCTGCAGTTAGAACCACTGAGTTGGGAATGGGTTCAGTGTGGTTTGCCGTTGGGACACTTCTTATCCTGTTGTTACACCACCACTTCGTGGTATCACATTTCCCAGCTCCATATCAAGTCATATGGTCGGCAATGCCTCTGGCATTCTGGCCTGCTTTTTGGGTGTTCACACATCCTGACTGGCAGGCCAGTCTAAACTTCTTCTGCTGTTTCCATGACAGCATGGCCAATATATGACAAGGAGTTAGTGGCAGTGGCGTGGTCACTCACTCACTGGTGATACCGCCTGCAGGGCGCCCAGCATGAAATCACCGTTCAGACTGACCACAAGGCATTACTATACTACTGCAAACCCTATAAGTTGGGACACCAGCAAACTTGCACATACAGGACCTATGTGGGTTCCATTTTAAATATGAATTCATAAAAGGCCCCCTGAATGTGCTGCTGGACATGCTCAGCTGGAACCCATCTCTATCACCCAATGGTGGAGAGGACCTGCTAGAGCTTACTACTTTAGTACCCCCTCCCAAATCCTTTCCTTGACCCCCCAACAGTAGCTTTTGCTGACCTTGCCCCTGACGCCCTGCTCCTCCTCCGCATCTTTGCTGCCCAGACCTGTTGCCCCAAAGGGTTAGAGCTCTATACTGACCTAGAGTCTTTGAGTCAGAAGAGGGTCCCATACACTTTGTGGAAGAGAACCATCTGGTTTTATGATTGGTTTTGGGTCCCCCCATCCCTACACAACAGTGTTATCAAGGAACACCATGTCCCCCAGACTGTTGGGCACCCTGGCATCAAGAAGTGTGCAGATCTCATAAAGAGAACTTATAATTGGCCAGGGTCCTCAAAGGACATTCCCTCCTGTATCTCCTGCTGTGTCACCTGCACCTGGGCAAAGTCAGACCATTCTGGGAAGAAGGGGTTGCTTCACCCCCTGCAGCAGGCGTAAGGCCCGTGGACTTCAGTCTCAGTGGACTTCATTGTGGAGCTCCCCCTCTAATGGCTCAGATGCTATCATTGTAATTGTTGATTGATTTACCAAGTTTGCGCTCTTCATCCCCTGCCTCTCCTCTATTACTGCAGTGGAGACCACAAATTTATTTGTCAACCATGTCTTTGCCATGTTTGGTCTCCCCAAAGAGATAGTGAGCAACCAGGGACCCCAGTTCACCGCCCGGTTTTGGGAAGAGTTGCTAAACCTCTCCTCAACATCAAGCCCTGCAGATCTACTGCATACCACCCTTAGTCCAATGGGCAGACTGAGCGGGTGAACCAGGTACTGGAGTAGTACCTGCACTGTTATGCAACAGCCTCGCAGGACACTTGGGCCAAGGATCTGCCCCTTGCACAGTTTGCATATAACAATTCACCCACTCCTTAACCAACCTTTCCCCCTTTGAGGCCACCCTGGGTTACAACCCCTCCTTCCAAATTGGCCTCCAGCTCTCCTCAGATGTCCCTGCAGCCAAAAACCGTGTGTGCACTCCGCGAGACACACAACCTGATTTGTGAACATTTGACAAAGTCCATCAAGGATTACAAAAATTTTGCTGACTGGAAGTGCCTCCCTGGATATGAGATCAAAGATAGCCCCCTCATTATACTGGACACCCATAATCTTCTCTTAAAAGCCCCTACCCAGAAACTTGCAGCCAAATGCTCTGGCCCCTTTGAGGTAGAGAAAGACTTAGGCAATGGAGCCTATCATTTGAAGCTGCCCGCTCACTGGAAGCAGCATAACATCTTCCACATTTCCCTCCTGGCCTCCTTTAAAGGGGAAAGGCCAACATCACCAGAGCCAATCCTCATTGGGGAATCCTAGAAAGTGGAGGTGGAGGCTATCCTGGCTTCCTGGAGGTCCTGCAGATCCATCCAATACCTGGTTGCCTGGAAAGGCTACCCCTCTTATGAGAACAGCTAGGTGAGTGCACACGATTGTGCAAATTGCAAGAACCTGATAGAGGAATTACACAACTTCCACCTGGCAGCCCCCCATCCCCCCAGAAGATTGCAGCCATCCTGGCCATAAAGCTCCCAGAGAGGCACAAGAACTATGCTCTGGTCCATGCCCCAGGTGGGGGCCTCCTCCCTGTTGAAAAAGGAAAGGGTAGTGTAAGTCCTGGGGACCAGCCCCTACAACTGGATAGGGAACAGCATCCCTTTTGGACCAAAAGGGGGCCAAAGGCCCAAGTGGACCCCCTGTTTCAGTTGAGCAACCTGGCACATGTAGTTGATGAGCACTGGGTGACTGCCCTTCCTCCTAAAGATAACCAGATCTCTCCCCTCCCCCCTCCTCAACCCTGGTAAGATTAATAGAGGGGACCTGCCAGGAGATTATGCAGGCCAGAGGCCATGGACGGGCCCCTGGGACCCCTCACTCATCAGGGAAAACATACCAAAATTTTGAGGAAATGGTGGGTGCTAGTATCGGAGCCCAGTCTGCAAATTCTGGGCTAATGGAGCTGGTCTGAACTGTCCATGTCCAAAAATCAGATCAGAACTTGATTCAGGTCCTGAACCAGGTTTTAAGTGACTCAGACCAGTTGCCCCTACCCCCCAGAACAGATCTAGGAAGTTTAGATTGCATAAACAATCAGATTGAGAGTTTGGACCAGGTTGTGGATGACCAAACACCAAGGCCACAGCCCTCTGGGATGAATCTGGGAAATCTGAACCATGTGTACAGCCTGACTCAAATGGTTAAGGCCCAGATTGGTACCATTGATCTGGTCTGGCCCCAAAAATTTGGGAAAATCTGCAAAAGTTTTTTTTTTGATTTTTGCCAAGATTTTAAGCATCCCTCCATCCCCCACCCATCAGCCAACTAAATTTCATCGCTAATCCCCAATCACCCAATCCCTCAACATCCCCACTATGCAATTCTCCCAATACTTAAGGCAACTGCCCTGCCAAGGGACAGTTATCAGTTTATTCTCTATTCTCCCCGCACTTTGTGCTAAAAATAAAGCCCAAATACCCCTAACACCTTACCGCAGACTCTGCCCATTTATTTTTTTTTTCAAAATTTCACTGATTGATCTGGCAAAGTGTGCTGCCACCCAAATAATCATCCCAATGATTGCTGAATGGTTCATCCAGTTGCTCAACCCTGCCACACAGCGGTGGATCATATCCACTGCAAACTGCCTCACTCTCAATGATGGAGTTGATTCTCTGTCCATTTTTGTGTACCTGTCTGATGCAAACCTGTCCATTTGCTTTACTGCTGGGATTTCTGAGACTGCTCCCCTATCAGAGCAGCCTCTGGGTGCCCTCACCCCAATGGCCATGAGTTTGGCCCCCACACCTGGCTCATCCGCCGCTAATCCCACCCACCTGAGGGCTCTGGAGCACCCTACCCAAGGGGAGCTTGGCCCCAATGCTTGTCGCAGGCCCATTTTCCCCTCCAACAGCACCCCTGCCCGCATGATGGACCCTGCGCTGCCCCTCCCTGGTGCACAGACTCACCTACTTGGACCTGAAGGCCAGCAACTGTGAACCCTGGAGAAGTTATCATCCTCCCCACCTCTCCCACCCTTGGGGGTTGCCCCCGCAAGACTTGCAGTTGCCCCCATTGCAACCATCTGGTTTGCCTTGGGGGCCTTCAGTATGTTAATGAACATTTACTTTCCTCACATCCCCAATAGATCTCCCCTTCTTCTAGTTGCATGGACCACTGTGCTCTTGGCATTCTGGGCTCTCCACTGGGTGCTCATATACCCTGACTGGGAGCCCAGTCTAATTCTTATCAGCTGCTTCCATGACAGTTATGATGTGATCATCATTCACTTTTGCCCACATGAATCTTCAACACAAACAAAGATATCTTTAACCATATGGACTCATAAAAAAGCCATGTATAACTGTCCATGTGAAAAACAGGTTCTGGTAAATACAACCCTGCCCTTTGAAGCATCTGACCTTGTGCTTTGTTAATGGTTATAGTGAAAGCAACTTTTATGCAGAATTGTTTTCTTATATTTGGAAAGGCACAGTAAAATCAGAAGGTGTAAGGTTAATCTGGGGTATGAGCACAATTTTATTGGAGTGAATAATTTTAGCAGTGATATTGTACTCGCCTAAGTGAGTTACCACTAACCTTGTTATATATAAAACCTTTTCTTTTATTCCAATCCTTACAAATTTGGAATGGGACCTAAGTGGGAGCATCCTCTTTCATTTAAAAAGTTCATCTAAATTGGTCCAGTAGTTTCAGAGTAATGCATGTACAAACTGAAAAAACAAAAAAAATATACATCCAGGTCAAATTTAGAACCTTCTTTTTCAAAGTTGGTTAAAAATGATTATATGTATACATGTAGAAGATATATTATCTCATGAATAAATGAACAAAAATCACAAAACTGGCACAATACTTTATACATTTTAGGAATGGTCATAGGCTATTTTTTAAAAAATTATAATGCTTTTGACAAAAGTTTTATATAAGATTGAAAAAAAGTATAAGATTCAATGGCAATCATTGTTGGACAATTACAAGTCCAATTACGTAATAAGAGTGGTTTGGGTCAAAATAAGGATGAAAAGGAAGAAATTGGCCAAAAGACCCTGGCCGATCCTTGGTGGAACCCTTTAAATTAGGGCAATAATTTTATTAATAACTAGCTGATTTACCTTTGCTTCGCTACGGTGTCTATAAAATTTCAGATTTTCAATTTATTAATTTAGATTTTATATTATAGATAAACAAAGCCACTCAGCCAAATTAATTGCTCAATCGAATCAACCAAAAACCACCAACCGCTCAGGTAAACCTGACTGAACTTATCAAATCAACCAATAACTAATCACCCCTCAAAACTAAACTATGTCCTATCGATTCGAACAAAAGCCATCTACCACTCGGCCAAACAAAAAAAAACCTATCGAATCAATCAAATAACACCAAACTGCTCCGAAACATCTCTTTATATTTAAAATCATTGAGTATGTGACATATCTTCCAAACTACTAAATCAACTTCTACCTAACTTGCCAAAAGTATATTATTAATTAGGTGAACCAAATTAGGCAGGTTCTTAAAATATATAAACCTAGCATCCAGATACACGTGCTTCGCTACGGTATTTAGTTTATCAGATGATAAGCTCACATTGTAGCCTATAGGCTGTACCAGCGCTACTCTCGAGCCACTCAGACTAACAGCTTCACTGTTGCCCTCGTGGCTGGTGAGCTGATTATCCTAACTACTTAATCTGCTTAAACTCTAATACTGATTTTTATTGAGTTTCAGATGAGCAATTTGGTGAATTATTCAATAATATTTGTCAATTCTCACCCACTCACCCAAATAGATTGAACCCATCAGGCTCGATAATTTCAGTTTCGATCTTATTTGTCAATTCTCACCCACTCACCCAAATAGATTAAACCTATCAGACTCGATTAGTTTCAGGTGAGCAGTTTGGTGAATTATTAGATAATATTCGTCAATTCTCACCAACTCACCCAAATAGATTGAACCTATCAGGCTCGATAATTTCAGTTTCGATAAGATTCGCCAATTCTCACCCACTCACCCAAATAAATTGACCCTATCAGACTCGAAGGTTTCAGATGTCAGTCAGTGAGTATGTCAGTAAAATTTTTTATTAAGTAGATACTCAGCCAAATAGCATGAGTTTAGGGAGTTGGACTTCACTGACCATGCGGCAGAATCAGGGAGTCCATCGGCGGTTCCTCCCTAGCCCACTTCCAATTTAATTCAAGCGCCTACGCCATGAACACCTCCTTTTATAGCCTTGGAGGGGATCTCTCAAGGTGCTACTATTTTTCACCAAGGTGATTGGCTCACGCATATAAAATCTTTACCTCACAGGCATGTCATACCCACTATTGACTCAAAATTGGCCGTTTCCTTAAAGTGAGCTGAGATTCGAGAGCTCCAACAGGTCGAACGCCAATATTTCTTATTTAGGCTCAAATCCAATAATGAATTTGATGCGTATCGCACTTCGAGCCCTGGGTGAATTTAAATACAAGCAGTGACATCGTAAGAGGGTTCACTTTCATTCCCCACGTCACTACATATAATAAAACCATATAAAAAACCACTTATCGCCATTATTTAAAGTTTCCCAGTTTTTACTATCAAGTGGTTGAAAAACCCCCTACAACATATTTAACTTAGCAGTAGAGAGTTTAACTCCTCCTGCGAATTGTTGTTGGAATTTAGGTGCCAAATGCACCAGCGAGCTTAAGTAAAAGGCCTAAAATCCAACAATCATATTTTAGCTGAGCATTTTTGGTTACATTTGTTTAATTCAATAGGTTCATAGGTTTTGATAAGCGGTTGGTAGGTTTTGGTTTTTTGTAAGTTCCCCCATCGATTGGGTGAGATTGGCAATTTTTAGCTGATTTGATGGGCTCGATAGTTTTCGGAAAGCGGTTGATGGTTTAGTTAATCTGTAAATCCAATTGGGTTTGGTGGGTGGTTGGTAGGTTTATATAGATTTGATAGAATCGATTTTTAAAACTTATCGATGGCCATTTATTCAAATATGAACTGGTTAGGATCCTCTGGTAAATTTCAAACCCACAAAATTATCTGGGTAAGATAGGCTATCGATGAAAATTAGGCTAAAGATCTCTTCATAGAGATACCTTTGCGCTTATATTTTTATATAGGATGCACTATCGCATGAACAAAACAACCAAAAATCATCAACCTTGGCACAAGTGCACTATAAATTTTAGGGATGGTGATGTGCTATTTTTAAAAAATTATACTAATTTTAATATCAGTTCTATATAAGATCTAAAAAAGTATACCCTTCTAATGGTAATTGCATATCGTTTAGGCTGAGCGTTTAGGTATCACTCGTTTAATTCAATAGGTTCATAGGTTTTGATAAGTGGTTGGTAGTTTTTGGTTGGTTTATAAGTTCAACAATTAGTTTTGGTGGAGCGATTAACAATCTTTGGTCGGTTTGATAGGAGATTGGGTTTGGCTAAATGGTTGGTTTAGATAACTTGATAGGTTAACTGATTTTAACCAAGTGGTTGGTGGTTAGATAATTTGATAGGTTTAACGGTTTATGGATTTATTGGTGGCCATCTACCGATATAAAAACTAGATCAATTGATTACAATCACCTGGTAAATTATCAACCCAGGCAAAGCTGGGTCAATTGGCTAGTTTCTATATAAAAAATCTAGAGAAAACTAAATTAATGGTCAGATACTGGATCAATCTTTACAAAAGTAAAATGGGACCTAAGTTGGAGCATCTTTTTTGAAAAAGGATCATCCAAATTGGTCCAGTAGTTTCAAAGGTATGCGCTAACAAACAGAAAAAAACAAAAAAATATACGGATCGAACTGAGAACCTCCTTTTCAAAGTCGGTTAAAAACAATCAATTACCATTGTCTGAAATAAACTCGAGCGATGCCGAGTAATCCAGGTAGTAGGGTATAAATTGGTAAAATTGATGTGAAACTTGGATAGGTTTGGGAGATTAGTCGTTCTGTACCTTCATTACCTTCATGTTAAATCGTGCGTAGGCGAATTTAGCTTTCCATCCATTTTAATCGATTGGCCCATACGACGAACCCAACTATTTTGCCGGACCCCAATTCTACCTTCCAACTTTAAAATCAGCTCAAGTTGACGTGCAGATGGGGATGATTTAAAATCAAAGGCTTTAGCCAATTGATAGGATGGTATCGCTTGACCCTTCTAAAAGGTTTAAGTGCCATGCTCATTGATGGTTAGAGTTGATCATAGCGATGGATGCTACCCGTTGAATCGATACACTGTAGAGATGTACCTCGGATAAACTCAACTCGGAATCGATGTCCCTAAATAAGTAAGTTCATATGCCATTGCTGCCAATTAATAGCTAGTTTAAATGATTCGGTGGTAAAATTAGGTTGAATTAGGGGAGGATATTAAGTTTTGATGGTTCGATCGAAGAGGGGGTGAAACCTAATCCATACCCGCCGGCGTACCGATGGTTTAGTGATGCGATTCATGTTAATTAAATGCATGGCTTTATAAATAATTGCTGGCGTTAAATTCGATGGGATCATACCAATCTATTTTTACATGAAACATCATCCGCGTAGTTATCGATGGCGTCGGTTTGTCGAACTTTGAATGAAGATTGGATATCATGGGTTGCAGAATTCAAGTTGGTGGGGGTATGGGCTGAAATACGAGAGGGGTAGGTAGCGGATTCGGGAGCATGGGTGGGTTGATGGGTTAAATGCTTCACAATCGATTATTAGGGGTTGGGTTATGGGGTGAAATTAGTTTTTAATGAGAGGTTCCATGAGTTAGTGGTTTGCAGGACGGCATCTTAGCCACCTCAGTTATCATACTTGGGTAGAATATATATTAACCTGAAGGTTGTGATTGAAAGTGTACAGATGCGGGTTGGTTTAATTGCGTTGGGTTTACACTTTGTTGCTGGGCAGCAGAGAAATTGCGACCATATTGATGAGCGGCAAGAGATCCGCGATATGACTCCTGAAAACAGAACGATTTTCTTTGACGCGATCGTAGAGCTGAGCCGGCAAGGTGGTACCCCCTCCGACTATGACAAGATTGTTCGGATCCACGTCGAAAACAATCCGAAGGTCCACTCGGTGCCAGTGTTCCTCCCGTGGCACCGATACTACTTGATTCACTTACAGGACCGGTTACGCGAGATTAACCCCAGCATCGTTATACCGTACTGGAACTCCTCCCACGATAACCAGCAGCCCGAAGAATCAAGTATCTTCACACCCGATTTTTTTGGCGGCAACGGCGCTAAGCAGAATCACTGCGTCACCGACGGCCCCTTCACCCTAGATCAAGGCTTCAATGTCACCACACAAGACGATGACGTGAATAGCACTAGTGCTCGATGTCTGAGGCGTTCCTTCGATAGCGGTAACGCGATCTCCCCATTCTCACTCCCCGAGACGGTGCAGCAGATCATCGAAAATTCTGATTTCGGCGCATTCTCCAGCAACATCGAGCGCGCCCCCCACGCCCTCCCCCACAACAACATTGGTGGAATGTACGGCGATATATCGTCGATGTCGTCCCCCAACGATCCAATCTTCTGGGTTCATCACGGGTTGGTTGACTATTGGTGGTCCATCTGGCAGGAAACCAACCGATGGAAAGATAATGATTCGTCCATACGCGATATGGAGAACGATAAACTCCCTGGGTTTCATAACATCACTGTCCGCGATACCTTAGATACCAAAAAATACCCTTTCTGCTACCGCTACGCGCCGCAGATGTTTGGTATTAGTATTCAACCACAGCAGCGAGAGACTCAGAATCAGATGGCTCAATCTGAACAATCTCCGTCTCAGACATCACAACCTTCACTACCAACACAAGCTGATCAAGCTCCTTCCATAAACCAAAATAATAATAGGCGTTCTGGAGTTACACCAGTTATACCTGGATTCGGATCTGCTTCACCGGCCATAACGCCTGCGGGCGAAAACAAACTTCAAAAGCGAGATTCCAACTATGCCGACAACGATCTAAAGAAGCTCGAATCCCGGCGCCAGCGGCGGCTAGCCAAGCTCAACATCACCGAGGCCATGAGACGCCAATCCAAGGCTTACATCGCCCAGATCGAGGCCAGCTGCCCACGCGACATCTGCCCCCACCCTCTCGATCGGCAGGACCTTCGCCGTCTGCGCGTACCCCGCCCCATCCCCCTCGATTGGATCGTCAGCATGAACCTCGGCATACACAAGACCCGCCGTCAGGAGATCGGGGTCTCCAAGTTCATCAAGAAGCTTAACCTCGACCCGAACTACGTCTCGCCCTCCGCCCTCGTCAATTGGGATAAGTACCACACCTACTCCAATACATCGAGCTCCAAAAGTTCAAGCTCGAAATCCTACCGTAAGCGTACCTCTAAAAAGACCACCGTTACGAAGACCGTGGTTTATTAGCATCCCAACCTTGTCCTCCCTTCCGCTTATTAGCATCCAAATTTTTCTCCTCCTACCTCCTACCCTCCACCAATTTAATTCGGGTGACGAAATTAAACGTATATTCCTAATCTCCAAGTTCTACTTTTTATGCTTTGTTAATTATTCTTTAAGCTGCTTCACTCTCTATTATCAATCAAGGTGAAATTAGCTGCATTCACCTTTTCTGATTACCTTTTCTAATTAATATACTAGTTGGGAGATTTCTGAACCTGATTAGAAGATGGTTGATGTTAAAAGTAAACCTCATCGCCCCGCCCCAACTTTTTAAAGTTGAAGTTATCCATCTGGCCCCCATCTGATAATTTATGGCGGCCATTCAATTGGTGAAAAGCGGTTAGCTTTTATTTGATCTAAACCCCATCCGTTGAGTTTCTCCAACGCCGGGGAAAATATTTTAAGGAAGGGGTCCTACTTTATTAACTTTCCTTCTCGTACAATGAAATTGAACCGATAAAGCTTGGTTTGAATTAAGCTACAATCATATATCGAACATATATCGTTAAAAGGAGAATTCGTTCATATCCATGAATGATCGTCTAGTACCACTTTTTATACACTTTTCTTTAACTCACCGTCATGCCAGTATGTCTGTCTGTAATCAAATCTTGCAATTGATTTTTAACTACCTTCTAGACTAGCTAGAGGTTTTTAAATTTGGCACACTTATGTATATCCGATGACAATAGAACAATCCATCAAAAAAATTGATTTTCATGCTCGAAATAAAAAGTTTATATGTAACAAGTGAAAATCCTACATATTTTCGATGGTATTTGGTATATCGTTACGGCTGAGCAGTTTGATATTAGGTTGATTCGAAATTTTTAAGTTTCACTTCCAGGCTGGCTAAAGCTTTGAAATTTGGCCCATTTATATATCTCCCATGACAATACAATAATCTATTAGAAAATTATGAAAAGTGTGGTTTTTTTCGATTAAGAATGAAAAAGCTATTATTTAGATAGTGATATTAGGGTTATCTTATACGTCGACATCTATATGCTGGCCTACCTTTTTACCTGGGATCCATAAAATGAAAAACTTTCGTTAACACGAATATCAGACTATATACCGATAAGATGTTCAAGGTGGGTTTAAACGTTTTAAGGGTTACTAAGTGAGGTAAAGAGTTTGGCTTATTTATAGATTTGAAAGGGTGGTTAGCCTGGCAGGTAAAACTGCTTCCACCCTAGTGCAGGTTTCGAACTCGAAACCTGCACTAGCTAGAAAAATTCTCGGTGTGGTATATTTGTCCCAAGGTCGACCCACCTCGAATATTTTATTTAGTTTATTTTATTTTATTTATAGATTTGAAGTTGACCCATTTTAAACTTGGGTTTGGCAAGGTGGGGTTTACATAAGTCTAACATTCTAAAATTATTGCAAGTGTTTGTAGAGCTCAAGTTACACTTTCTCCTCGTATTGATAAAATCGTTGGTTAGTTTAACCCCTTACCCTACGATTTAAGTTCCAAAATTGTGAGCCTAAAACGTTTTAAAAAGCCCATCCTTCGAGCCATTCCACCAGTCTCACACGTGATAATCAGTCTGGGCCCGAATAACTGACCATGTGTGAGACTCGTGGTTGTAGCTTAAAGGGTTAAGAAAGCCCCTCTGATACTCCCGATTAAAGTCAGCTTAGGCTAGATATCTTCCAATACCCTTTAAAGCCTTTTTTGAGTTGGTCCAGATCACAACGATCATCTAAGGCGTTGGATCAAACCTCTACTTGAAACTGGAGGCAATGATAGTTAACCATCTTTAACTTGAACCCAAACCTTCTCGAATTTGAATTTTATTAAAACATCCTATACTCATCTCTCCACCACAGCGATTGTGATGAGTAAAACGTATTTCTTAGTTTAATATAATGATTTAGAGAACAAGAGGCTATTATGGGCCCTTTAGCCTTGCTTTTCTGAAAATTTTAAACCTTACACCTTTAACCAATGTGATACTTCTTGTAATTGATATACCTAAAGATAAATTCTACTATAAGCTTAAGATGAATTTAGGAAGAAAAATATTAGAATGCTTAACTTGATAGTGAACCAAATGACCACCAACCGCCTGGCAAAACCAGTTAAACTATCAAATCAACCAAATATTAAACTGCTCAGCTATAACAATCCACCAATTACTATTTATCTACATAAATTCTCACATCTTACATATAAAACTTTTTATATTACTATACAAATTAAAAATATCTTGATGAAATACTGTATTGGCATCTGATCTTAATAAAAGTGCAAAATTTCTTTAATAGGGTATGTCAATAAGTGTGTTAGATAAAGGATGCAAGATTCTAACACAAAAAATGTGAGTTAAAGAAAAGCAAGTAAAAGTGCATATATACATGAAAATTATGGGGTTATGTAAATCTGAAATTTGCATATATTTGACTAAATGATAAAAATAATGAAATATCCAGAGGATCAAAGAAGTGGAAAACAAAAATCTGTCCTCAAATATTTAATATTTTTTATAATAATCTCTTTATTTAAAAGAAGTTTTATCATTCAACAAGCAAAAAAACTCCCATTAAACTATCTGATACATATGATATCAATTGAGTGATGTTGTAACAGTATTCAAGTTGATAAACCAGCAGCTAATTCTAGTACTAAGATTGATAAATTGTCCCATATTATAAGCTTCTAGTAATATTGTTTCTTTGGAAGCTACTTACAGTAAAATACTATATTTCCCTGTTAAAATAAAAAAGATTAGCATGCAGGATGTGTGAAGAGAAAATGGTCAAAAATAAGCCCAAAAGAAAAGATGTATATACAGCCTTTGGTAATGTTTGGTGGCCTTATGTGTGGTAGGATGCTTTGAAAGATTTCATGATCACATAAAATTGAAATGCTTATAAATATTTGTACTTGATTTCTAATTCCATTTATTTCAGCAAACAAAATATATACACTATTTCAACTGGGTTTTTTTCAGGTAAAAATGAATTTCTATAAGTTGAATTTTTCTTATTTTTTTGTAAAGTTAAGGGCAAAATTTTATTTTTTTTGTAAAGTTAAGAGCTTAAAATTGATGTTTTTCTTGCTAAAAAAGTGAAAGGGTAAAAAGCTTTATATATAAGCATTGCAAAATATATTATCAAACCACTTTTCTGGTTTAAAAATCCTCAAATTGATACTACGGAAACAAAAAATTAAGATGTTTGCCTTTTTCAAGTTACTTAAATTACATTAGCGATATGCTAAAATCAATTACTACTGAGAATTGTAATTTATCCCCATGTGTTTTGTTTATTTAGTTAAGAATGATCAAAGGATAGACTCAATCAAGCATCCAAAGTCTTTAAAGGAGTAAAACTTATAAAAATATGGCACCCTAGAGCACATCTTAAGCTTAGCCCTTGTCATCTGGTACTGTCTGTTGTGGGTAAGAGGCATCATAGTATAGTTAGATAATTAGGTTTACTGTCCAACTTTACTAATTGCTTTAAATGTTCTGAGCTACGAGTATTAACTGATTTAAATAGTCTAAGTTCTGGTTAACATGAAGTAATCTATATATAAAAGCAAATGTGTGTCCGTGTGTTTGTGTGTGTGTACGCGATGCCCAGCCAAAACTAGAGCATGTAGAGCTCTGAAAATTTGGCTATAGGTGGACGGGAGGGGGTCCGTGTGCACCTCGAAGCTGGATTTTTAATTTTATAGTAAAATAAAAAGTTTTATATGTAACAAGTGAAAATTTCATATGTTTTTATTGGAAATCGGTATATTGTTACGGCCGAGAAGTGTGATATTCGGTTGATTCGATAGTTAAATGGTTTTGGCAAGCGGTTGGTGATTTTGGGTTGATTAATAAGCTTAACGGTTTTAATAAAGCAGTTAGTGATTGGTTGATTCGATAGTTTAATTAGTTTTGGTAAGTGGTTTATGGTTTCGGTTGTTTCGATAAGTTTAGTTTTTTATGAATGAGAAGCGGAAGGAAATTTGTTGATTTGGTATATTCAATGGTTTTAGCTAAGCGGTTTGGTGGTTTATCAATATGGATCATCTATCTGATAAAGTTTAAACACCATAGCCAAAGCACAGGAACCTTGATGTTAGTTTTATATAATCTTAGAAAAACCTGCCCAATTTGGCTCCCCTAATTGATAAAATACTTTTGGCAAGTTAAGTAGAAGTTGATTTAGTAGTTTGGAAGACATGCCATGTGCACAATGATTTTAAATATATAGAGAGATGTTTTGGATAGCAGTTTGGTGTTATTTGATTGACTCGGTAGGTTTATTTTGTTTGGCTGAGTGGTTGATGGTTTTTGGTCAAATCAGTAGGACACAGTTTAGTTTTGAGGAGTGATTAGTTATTGGTTGATTTGATAAGTTCAATTAGTTTTAGTTGAGTGGTTGGTGGTTTTGGTTGCTTCGATTGAGCAATTAGAATTGCCCGAATAGGAATTGCTTAACTATATATAAAATTAAATTAATCAATTCGAATCACCTGAAATTCTATAGACACCATAGCGAAGCACGGGTAACTCCGCTAGTATTTAATAAATCTAAAACCGTAGATGTTATAATAATAGTTCAAGGTTAAAGTAATCTAACACAATATAATAGAAGCGCTTAGTCAGTTTAGGGTTCTTAAGACCTACTTACTCTTAGAGCTAGAGATGTAGCTTATGGTTATTAAATTTAGTTTTTAATTTTAACGATTTAGTTTCGGTATTGTCCGTCCTCTGGTCGGCATACCTCTAATAAATCAATTTTAATGACTATAGTGGTTAGATTATGATACTGATTTGTTTCAGGCTAAGGTGTTTTGTGGGGTAAATCCGTTAGGACATCAGATGCAAAATTATATCACTTAGGTTTACCCACTTCTGTAGTGTGTGCTACCCACCCGCGGCCATGGTCTAGCAATAGGCCTTAATTCGTGAAGCTCCAGTGCAGCGGGGCAGTACCCCGGGATTTCATACCGCAAAGTTGCCTGCACTGGGTGTCCCTGGGATAAACAAAAATTCGAAGTTTATCCGCTACTAAATCTAAACCTCTCGCAATGAAAATATGAGAGCCAACGTGGCTCAACAGCCAAGTTGTAGCCAATGAATATAAAAGCTTCTAACTAGTCAAATAAGCATACGTTGCAGCTGTAAAAGCTTAGTTCATTCGTTATCTTATGAGGCTCCATTCATTACCGTTATAAACATGTGGCCTCAACAGAAACTTAATTAAAAGTTTGTACTAACGATAAGGCGTTTCATTTGATGCTTGTAAAAGAGTTAACCTGAGCGTTAAGATTCGATTGCGTAAACTTTACCTGAATTAAGATACTTCACCTGTCAGTGTAAAAATGCTTGTGATTGTACCAAAACGCAAGATGTGGAAAATGCACCCAATTTGGTTAAACATCTTATATGCATAGTATATATCATCTTAAACTTAGTAGGGTAAGCATGGTGTACAAAGCAAGCCTTAATTATATCCTTAACAGCACAAATGATCCTCATAAACAATTTGAACTCTACAATTACAACACAATTATTAAGCCTCCTACTATTCGCAGCCGCCGCAAGTTCTTTGAAATACAACGTATCTACACATGTAGTTTCAAGGGTTGCAGGAAGTCATATGGAACACTAAATCACCTAAACACTCATATTCGTACCAAAAGCCATGGGAAGAGGAGAGAGCCCATCGAATTTATTAAAATCAAAAGAGCAAGGCAAGCATATGATGAGTTCTTAAATTCAGTCTTCAACTTGTCAAGCATCCTCAAATCACAATAGACCAATATAACCTATAACTTAAAATCACAATATTATTTTCGCATGAAATAAAATTACATTCGCTTTATATAGCATTACTTGAAATTTCACCATTGGATAAACTTCTAGCTATCTCGGCTATTGGTAAATTTTTGTTAAAATAAGTTTTCAAATTAACTCTAAAAAAGCTTGTTCTTAGTCAGGTTTCATCATCTGCTATCTTAAACATAGTATATGCGTAAAGTTCTCTAAACATTATATTAGAAAAGTATAGTCTATCAGGTTTAAATATTTCTTTATGAGCTGGAAACATAAGCTTAAGATTTTAAGGCAGGTGTATATAAAATTTCACATAGTTTTTCCCGTTTTTCACAAAAAATTTATGCTTTAAATTTTTTATAATTTTAAATTTTTTACCCCAGAAATGCCAAATTCAGAACAGGGAAATGTAAAAACAGAAATTATTTGTGAAAAACGGAATAAATTATGGGAAATCCTATAACGTTGAATCTACCCAAAGTTCAAACAACCCATGTTCGAACCCATTTAACTTAAATTTTACACATTTTGCTTAAAAAGGTCTAAAAATCGCACAATATACTAAAGAAGTTCGAGGTCAGGCACACCAAGATAAGGCAGCTAGTGTATTAAGTATCTGGGATAATACTCATCACAAATTAAGGTGATCTTATGGATACCAATTAAGTATAGCTTTTTAAATGAATTATACATTTTAAATATTCATTCGAGGTGGGCCAACCTGAGGACAATACCTCACCGGCTAATGGGGTTTAAGGGGAAATCGAAATCAATGGGAAATAAGATAGATAACACATGCCTGCATTTTATCGGTTGCATCCTGTTTTTCAAGTTTTGATGATGGATTCCTGTATGTTTGTGCGCTAAATCCAAAAATGGCCTTAATTTTTTTCCATCACATCAGAATTTTTTGCGAATCGCAATTTTTCAGATGTAGTATATGTCAAAAAATATCACAAATATGAGACTTAATGAAAGTGAAATAGGTTTGTTTCATATAAAACATATTATTTTGTGGCTTATAATAGACATGATATAATATAATATAGAAATATAGAATATAGAAAAATAAAAAACTTACAATTTTAGTTATTGTGTCAACATCTTTTTGGACCAACCAAATGTGTTATATATTGAAAAATCATAAATATAAGATGTACTGACATATTTAAATACATAGAAAATGCTGCCATCTGTTGGTTTATGATGAAAACAATTTGTTGAAATTATAAACTGGCAGATGGCAGCACTTTCATCATTAAACGTGTTGTACATCTCAACTGTCAGTGTTGGAGCAACCATTGGTACATATCCTCCACAATCAAAAGTATTTGTGTCAGCAGATATACGCTAAAAAGCAAACATACAGTGTTCAAAATGGCATCAAGAAGCTGTTAAAAGTCTGCAGATTTCTTTTACATTTGTGTTAAGTTAATGGTGTCAAGGCAAAAAAGACATATAACATTGTTTGTGTGGCAAGTGTATCTCACATAATTCAGTGTAAAATTAGAGGATTAAGACAAAACTTAGGTACCCTACTATGTTTGCTTTATATGTGTTAAAGGAATGAGACGGTGGCCAAAGGGTGAACAACATGCTTTCAGATTTGGCATTCTGATGGTCTGGTGAGAGCCACAAAATCATAGTGATGATTGTTACTTTTATTCAACTGGTGTTCACAATTTCAATGTAAAGAATAAAAAGAACATCATCTATCTAAATCTTTCATCAGTTTTACATCCTGTCCCTCATAGTTCAGACATACCAGTGCCTATGCAACAAGAATATTTACCTGAAGATGATGGTTCAAAAATTGATTTAAGTGAAAAAATTAAAGATAATGAAGAGAAGTTCAAACCTGAATTTTTGCTCCACAAGCATTTACACAAACTGAACTAAACAATTTGATTCACAACTTACATATGACCAAAGAGACTTCAGAATTTCTTAGTTTACAGCCAAAAATAAGACTTTGCTTGCAGTTGGAACTTCATTTTTCTTGTTTAGGTACAGAGAAAAAAAAATTTTATTCAATACTTTTTGAAATAAGGAGACTTAGTATTCTGCAATGATATGTTTGGACTGTTTAATACAAACAATATTCCATATGAAAGCACTTATTGGAGATTATTCATCAATTTATCAAAGCAAAGCATTAAGTTGTTCTGCTTAACAACAAAACAGGTATGTATCAATACCCATAGGGCATTATGTACACTTAAAAGAACTGTATGAAAATTTATCTTTTGTTCTTCAGAAAATTAAGTATGACAATCATAAGTGGATCATGTGTGATCTCAAAGTAATATTGATGATCCTTAGACATCAAGGTGGGTACACAAAGTTTTCTTGTTTTTTATGTGAGTGGGATAGCAGAGATGGAGAAAATCATTGGAAACAGAAAGTTTGATCACAAAGAGCTTCTTTGGAACCTAGAGTATAAATGTGCTTCAAAAACCTCTTATCAAGTTGATAAAAGTTCTCCTTCCACCTCTACATATTAGATTAGGATTGATGAAGCAATTTGTGAAAGCTTTACCAAAAGATGGTAATCATTTCCAGTACATTTGTAACAAATTTCTAGCCTTGTCAACTGCAAAACTAAAAGAGGGTGTCCTTATGGATCCAGACATTTGAAACCTTTGAAAAGATGAAAATTTTGAAAAATAAATGGGAGTTGCTGAAAAAACCTGGGTCACCTTTAAAGATGTATTAACCAAGTTTCTGGGCATCAATAAGAATCAAAGTCTAAAGTCTATCATTGAGACTATGCTGCAGAAGTACCAAAATTTAGACTGTTTTATGAGTTTAAGGTTCATTTCCTACATTCACATTTGAACTACTTTTCTGAGAATCTGGGTGCTGTTAGTGAAGAAATGGGTGAGAGATTTCATCAGGACATCAAAGAAATTGAAAAGCATAGCCAAGAAAGATGGAATACTACAATGATGGCAGACTATTTCTGGATGTTGCACCAAGATAATCCAAGAAGAGCACATGCATGGAAAAGCCTGAAACAGAGCTAGCTGGTCCAAAAAGATGTTGACACATAAACTAAAATTGTGAGTTTTTATCTTCTATATTTCTATATATATTATATTATGTCTATTATAAGCTGCAAAATAATACATTTTATATAAAAAAACCTATTTACTCTGTCATTAAGTCTCATATTTGTGATATTTTTTGACATATACTACATTTGGCAAATTGCAATTTTCAAAAATTCTGACATGTTGAAAAGAAACTAAGGTCATTTTTTGGATTCAGCGCACAAACATAAATATAAATCAATCATCAAAAAATACAAAATAGAGCCATTGTAGGCTTTTGTAATTAAACATTTTAGTTTAACAAACTTAAACCATTACCAACCTAGTACTTGCTAGAACTAATTAAAAAGCTATATTTTTATTAATATTACTAATCTGAATATAACCTGTTAAGTCAATTGTATTACAATAAAGTTCAAAGTAGTTGGATAAATTAACCCTTTCAATTATTTGATGCATATATGCATCCAAAAAATGAGGGGTATGTAAATCTAAAAACGCATATATATGCTCAATAAAATGAGGTTTTTAGATTTATTTCAAAGCTTATTGGATATTTGTGTTACAACAAGGACCAAAATGAGCTTAATAAAAACTCTAAAAAGTATGAAATTACTGAGAAACTAAGCCTACTCAATAAATTTTTTTTAAAGTCAGCACCATATTTTAAACTGAATTATAGAATTTTGCTCATAAGTACAAATTATATCTTATATCTGGATTGGGTCCAAGTGTAAACTATAAGCAACTTAGAATAAATTGTACTGAGTATATAAATTATAGATACCTATTATAAGTCAGTTAAAATAAGGTGCTGACTTCAAAAAGGTTTTTATTGAGTAGGCTTATTTTTTTGGTAATTTCATACTTTTTAGAGCATTTTTAAAGGAGGTTCTTTTTTTCCAAAATTTTTTTTTGAGAAGATTCTTTTTCCCAAAAAACTTTCCCCCCAGCTCTTTTCCCCTCAAAAAATTAGTGCATTTTTAAAAGTAGCTCTTTTTCCTACTTTTGTTAAATATTTTTTTAGTACTAGATGGTTACTTTAATTAAATATTACTATCTCTATATATTGTTTTTGACCCCTTACTATTTCTTTATAAAATTAAAAATCATTGTATATCTGTTATATATAGTATCTTATAAAAATATACTAATAATTCATTTTATTAAATTTAGTTGATTTTATTATAAAATTAGACTAGATTTACTGATCACCATCTACAATACTTCATTTTATTAAATTTTGATGATTTTATTGCTCAATGTATGCCAAATTTACTGATTGCCATCTACAGTAATTCATTTTATTAGATTTGGTTGCTTTTACTAGTCAACTATGTAAAGTTATTAATTGCTATCTAAAATAACTCATATTTATTAAATTTAGATGAGTTTATTGGTTAAATTATGCAAAATTGATAGCCATCTATAATGATTTAAGCTTGTCCTGCTATGAGCTCATACTGACTGAATTTTGAACATACCCCCCAGCCATATGACATATCAAAAGTACTTCAAAGCTGTTGCTTCATTGATGCCAAAAAAAAGTTTATCCAGAGTTGTATTAGTCCCACAAGTATCCATTGCTTCCAAGCCCATTTTGATATATTTACTAAATTAATGAGCAGATACTTGCTCAATACTTACAAAAGTAAAATGGGATCTAAGTTGGAGCATCCTCAATTTTTGGAGAAGATGATCATCCAAATTAGTCCAGTATTTTCAGAGTTATGTGCAAGCAAACATAGAAAAAAAGAAAAAGAAAAAAACATAAATACATACAGGTTAAATTAATAACCTTCTTCTTTTTTTAAAGTCAGTTAAAAAGAGTGAACATCAGCTAAGAAATTTGTGCCAAATTTAAAACCAAAAACAGATGATTTTTTTTGAAAATTAGTGAAAGGGTTAATGATAAAATAATGTTATATAGTGGCCTTTTTATTGGTAATTTCTTTACTATATCTCATATCATTATCTCTGATAACAATTAACTATCTAACTTTTCTTATTCATTATCACATAATATAAGAAAAAACACAAGGTGAGGGGCTAATTGTTTATAGACTTCTTCTAAAATATAAATCTATAACCTTACAATATACCAACCATCTTAGAAACTCCCAACCAATATGGCTGCTTAGGCTAGCCGCTGAGTGCTATATTAAGACCTTTTTATTTTAGTTTTATTTGACACCCACAAATAAAAATTCATGGCTTCCCCCTTAGGTTGGGACCCACTAATATTAAAAAATACCTTAAAAATTTATACTTATCTCTGGATGATACAAGTTGCTGATTGTAACAGTCAACAATTATTATATGAATCCCATAAGGTGGGGATTATGAGATTTGTGTGTGTTGATAGTTGCATTTCCATTATTCTGATTAGGATTTTCCTATTTGGGTTGATAATGGAATAAAATTTAAAACAAATAATTTATTTGATTGGTTGTCATTCTGAGGTTCCCCTCCAATTCTCCATCAAGTTGCCTGGATGCCATCAATTCTGGAGGCTTTTGCACCCCTCATAACCTCCAATTCATTAAGCCTTTTTTGGTAGTATTTCAATATGAGGTCAGCCCTGATGGACCTCAGTATTGAACTTCTGCTCTGACTTCAAGTCTACCCAAATAAAGGCTGCCATTCACTTGATCCTGTTTATTTACTTTTATTTATTTGTAATAAGGATGGTGGGTGCGGATGGCAGTGCAATGAGGAGGAGAGGAGGGGGTGGACGCGCTGGGATCCTCTTGAGAGTGGTCTTGCCCTGGTGAGAGGGGAAGGAGCCAGAGTGGCCTGAGGCATCAGAGGCTGGTTGGCCACACCTTGGCCAGGTAACCCTGAGGTGACAGAGGCCGTAGGGACACACCTCAGCCCAGGGGCCCATGGTGACAGAGGCTGGTGCACTGCACCTTGGCCTGGTATGCCCAGCAAGGCTGTCCATTAGGACAGGACCATCCAGAGTTGGTATGGCCATATATGGGGGTGGATGTTAGAGCTGGTGGCGGACTAGGCCTTGGGAGCCCAGTTCGTTACACTGATCATCACAATTTGACTTGTAATTTGGTTTCTAAATCCTAAGTTAAAATGTCTGGGAGTTTCAACTGAGGTCAGCTCATCACTAGGACTGTGCCATTCCTGAGCTATTCTTTAGGCTTGAAAGAGCCTAAAGTATAGCTTGGGGGCTACCCAAAAGGTGACCTTAAAAAGGTTGAGACCACACTAAACCAAACCTCAGTCTATTATTTTGAGCTTCCTCAGCTGTTTAGGCCCATGCCTTATCTGGATTTACATGGTGCAACAAGGTTTTGTTGCATGAACAAAACTTTGAGCTTTTGGGGCATTAGCCCTTCCTGATTGCTCTGTCTTTTTCTTGTCATGTTTAGAATTCCAGAGAAATTCCAGGAATCACCTCACTATCCACTTCTATTATGTTAGATAAATTTATTGCGGGGAAGGCCAACCATGGGATGGACACTTTTGAATATGGCTCAGGAAAGACAAACTTAGTACCAGGGGAGGCACCCCAGAGAAGCAATGCTATCTCTTGTTGCCAGCGGGAACGCCACTTTATGGGGAGGGGGAGGGGACGTGTGAAGGGGCCATAGCCACTATTGAGCATGTGTGGAGAAAGGGGTCTGATTTGATGAACCAGACTGGGAACCAGGAGGAGACCAGCTGTTGGCGACGCAGTGGGAGGTATCCAAACATCCACGCTTGAAAGTGGTCCACCAAATGAGACCAGAATCTGTGGAAAGTTTCTGGGAGGGTGGGGGTGGAGCCTGCGATGGCATCTAAGACAATCGTGTGTATGGTCCACATGGCGATTGCAACCACCAGAGCACGGAGGGAGGTTGGAAGGGAGGAGGCCATTGATAGAGCAAACATATCTCTTAACAGACTGAAGGGATGCGTTTGATCCTGGCCCAGCAGACGTTGAACTTTGCGCCATATCACTTTAGAGGTGGGTCACTTCTCCAGGCGGTGGAACAGCGTTCCATACTGGCCACACATGACACAGGATGAGTTTAAAGCGTTAGAGCGCTCAGCTGTATGATACACCCACCTCAGGCAGCGCCACACATGGGAGCGGACTTGAGGCTGCAACAGAGGATGGTGTGCGTATTTCCAGATAGTTTTTTGGGTCTCAGTGGAATAAGGGATGTCCATCATGTCCAGGTAGTCCACCCTGGATAGGACATGGGGCCGAATGGGGATCACACCATCATGGATGGGTAGCCCCTGTACCTCTTGTGTGAACTGAGGAGAGGGGAAGACTCTTCAGGTTGTATGTCTGCTAATACGAATTCTCCACTCTGCGCTTCACATGGAGAGTAGGATTCGTTTGTAGTGGGTTTTAGTCCCGTGAGGACCTGTGGCCAATGTGTGTGATGCGAGGTATTTCATCAGGGAGTGGGGGTTTGATGGATTGTTGAGGCCCAAGGCTCAGGAGAAGTTGGAGTGGGCCATGCGGGACCAGTGTTGGGATGGGAGTGTAAGAGCGGTGACAGCCGCGATCCAGGTGCCCAGGATCTTGGCAGCATGGGCTTTGAAGTCAAGCAGGCCCATGCCACCTTGATGATGAGGGCCAAACATGACCTCTAGCCATACTGGTGGAGGGCGGCATGACCAAAGCCATCCTTACAGCAAAGCATACAGGGATTTGAAGAAGCTTGGGGAGAAGGGGATGGCGTGGGCTCTGAACCAGAATTTGGATAGGAGCATAGAGTTGGCTAGAACAACCCTGCCAGTGAGGGTAGTAGGGTGGGCTCTGAGAGAGGCAATTCGCTTCATCACGATGTCCAGTATACGTCACTCCATTACTGCTGATGCATATCCGCCTGCCTCCATCCACACGCCTAGATGGCGCACCGGTCCTATGGTAGGATGTAGCATGAAGGGGAGCACCAGTGGAGTGGTGTGTGTTGAGTTAGTAAGGCGTGGGCGAGCAGATGGGATGGGTTGGGAACTAATTGCTGGGGCCCAGCAGTTCTGAAGCCGACCAAGGAGGATGATTTCAGTTTTGGAGGTGTTCAGTGTTGCGTTGCTTACCCGAGAATATTTCTGGATGAGGGCTTCAAGCGTGCATGCATCTTTATTATTAGACACCCCCACCACGCAGTCATCTGCAAATGCCATCATCTTGACTGGGGTTTGGCCTGGCACATGGACCCCAGTGAGTTGGGCATTCACATTTCGCAGTAGTGGGTCAAGGCTGAAGTTGCATAAGAGTGGGCTGAGGGGGTCCCCTTGTCGCAAGCCCCTTTGAGGGTGGACTACTTCCGTTAGGAAGCCTGGGCCACGCACTGCCATTGTTGCAGATTCCGTGAGCAGCATCACCCAGTTGATGAAGCGGGGGGTAGGCGGAATTGATGGAGGCAGGCCCTTAGGTATTCCCAGTTAATCTATCATAGGCTTTTTGTTGGTCCAAGAATACAAGTGCCCCAGAGGATGTGGACTGACATACATTAGCCACAGAGTGCACGTTATCCCAAATTGACCTTCTGAGGATAAAACTGAATTGTTCTGGGGAGATGGTGGCAGATGCTACAGTCCCTAAACGGTTAGCCATGATTTTTGTTAAAATTTTGATGTCTGTGTTTGTTAGAGAAATGGGGTGCCAGTTGGCTAAGTTAAGCTTATCCCCTTTCTTGTAGAGTGTGACAGTAAAGGCCTCATGTCCTCCTAGTAGGAGGTGCATTTCCAACAGGCTTTGGTTAAGTGAGGCGAGCAGCGATGGGGATATATATTTGAAATATTTTTTGTAGAACTCATCTGGATTGCCATCTGGGCCTGGGCATTTTCAGTTTGGCGCACCACAAATGGCTGTCCATAATTTGTTTGGAGTAATTAAATTCATTATTTCTGGGTATCAGAAAATGGTGTGGATATGAGCTCGGTCAAGAAATTCTGCCACTTCAGCTGGCTGAATTGGTTCAGCTCAGTATAACTCAGAGTAATATTTTTGCATTTTGATTGCCACTTCAGCCGGTGTGTCCGCAATGGAATTATTTGATCTTCACACCTGTGTGCAGGCCACACTCTGGCATGGTGCAAAATTTTTTTTAAAGAAATATGCGGTGCACTTGTCACCTTTAGTGATGCGTGTGGCCCTGAATTGGACACAAACCCGATGTTTGTGTTGCCTTTCAAGTGCATTGAGGTGGGCGGCTGCCTCCGCCCACTTCCGGCCCCATGAAGGGCTGTATCCTGTAGCTGGAATGTTGGACTCCACGTGGGCCAATTCCACCAGAGCGCGCGAGATAACCGCTGATGTGGCTCATGAGCATCTGGAGGAGATGGCAATAGTGGCAGATGGTGTCCTCTTTGAAAGTTGCCCATGTGGTAATGGGGTCCACGCAAAACGGTGCAACAAATGATTTTGCCAAAGTTGCCTCTTCCACCCACATGGAAAATCCTGGTGACGCAAGCTCGGGGTGGGCAGATTTTGCACTGATGTGGGGCCTTAGCAACTGTGACCGGTAGGTGGTAGGTTATTGAGACCAGTCAGTGGTCAGAGAATTCCATTTTCGTTGTTTTGAAGTGAGAGATGTGGGGTTGGAATTTCGCTGGCATTAGAATAAGGTCAATGCGGGTCATGGACCTTAATTGGCCATTGTGGATGTGGGGATGCATCATGTTTTTGAGCAGCGGGGCATGTCAGGGCAGTGCATCCATTAACCCAAGGGTGGCCTTTAGAACGCATAGTTCTACATGACCCTGTGGGGTGTGGGGTGAGGGAAGCCATTGGTCCGTTGGTGAGGTTAGCCAACAGTTCATGTCACCAACTAGGAAAGAATCAGGGGGTAGCAGGAGGGATTTGACTGACGAGAAAAATTCCTGACGCTCGTGTGCACCATTTGGGGCATAGATGTTGATGATTGCGTGCGCTACGTCAGCTCACGAGAAGGTGATGATGAGCACTCAGCCATTTAGGAATGTTTCTGAGGATGTGAATTTGAAAAAATTATTTTTCTAAATTAGCACCCCACAGTGCTTTGACCAAAAGGATAGGGATGGGAGGAGCATTGTTTTCCAAGCTTCCTCAGAACCTCGTGGACAGTGGGGTTCCTGGATGGCCAGGATATTCATGGGTAAATTGTGTTGTAAAAAACTCAGTTTCCTAGCCCAGGATGGGGAGGCCTTGAGTCTGGCGATATTCAACATCCCTAGAGTGAAGGTTTCCCCCATCACACCTTAGGTGTGAGGGGTGGGCCCCTGGGCCCATCAGCCTCTTCAAGGTCCCCACGGGCTTTCACAGCAGCGTGGGTGTTAGTAGCAACGCTATCGGAGTTTTTGTTGACTTTTGCGATAAAGAGTTGCATTGGATTTGGCCTTCACTTTTTATTTTCCCAACATCAAACAAATTTTTTGCGGTGCAGATGAGTTCAGTGCACCATCAAGCGGGTCAAAATTTTTTTTTTCAGTTGGGATAGGTCCCAAGTCAGTTTTAATCAGAGCTTGGGTACAACGATTGGGTGAGATCGAATCTCCCATCAGATCCTCAGATTGAATGGCCCACTTGGCATGGGCTTCCCAATCTGATTGGATGATGGATTCCTGAGTCACTTCCGCTGTGAAGGTCTCCATGTCCTCCTGGCGTTGTGAATGTGGGATAGTGGTGGTGGCCTTGGCCGCTTCCTTGGCCGCAGCCCTATGGGCATGCTTGGCCTTCTTCTGCTCCTGCGGGGAGATAGGCTTTACCAATAGGTAGCAGCCTTGTGCTCCCCATGGGAAAGCCTCCTTGGTGCTTGCGGTTGGTTCGTAGTGCGCCTCTCTGCTGGCCATGGCCACTGAGGGGTGCTCTTAGAATGTGACGCCCTCCTTGATGGGGCTTGCATGCGCCTTATGTCCAAATGCATCACAGTGGGTGCAAATGGGGGGCGCACTGTCCACAGTCACCCGGAATGGGTGGGTGGTATGCCCTGCGATATCAATAAAGGTGGAGTGTGGGATCTGGGTTAGGTCCTTCATGATCTCCTCAGTTGGGGTCAGAACTGCAATGGCTTTGCCGGTGCACAGGTGTGACATCAGCGTAAAGCGTTGCATTTCAAAAGATTGTATTTCGCCATATATGGCGAGACCATCTTTCAGGTGTTGTTCCAAAATGTCACGTTTTACCGTAGTAGGCAAAAAGTCAAAAATGAGGAAAATTTGGTTTGATTTTGTCCATCTGGTGCATTTGGTTTTGACGACCCATTGCCCTTCAGGGAGGTTGACCACTATGTGCACCGCTGCAGCCTCATCTGCTGCTTTTTTGCTTTCAAAACCTAGGTCCAGCCAACCGCGTGACATGGAGTGAGGTGTGACATACACCGCAGTTGGGAAAATTTTGTGTACATCTTCACAAAATTCTTCCCATAAGGCCGTTTTTTGGATGTCCAGATACACACGGACTCCAAATTCCACCAACGAAAGTGGCTGGGAGTGTGGCATGTTGATGTACTGGTTTCATCGTGCTTGCCACATGAGTATCTCTGGGGAAATTGTGACCGCCAGTTTTTTGAGATTTTTGTCTATTCCGCCGGATTCTCCAGGGCGTTTTTGAACGTTGGAGGCCGCGGGCCTTCCGCCTGCTCCTATTACCTTGCTTGCCCAACTGCTCCCTGACATGGGCGCAGACTAATCTCCTCTGTGAGATTATCAAACTAGATTTAGTCTTGAATTGAATAGGTTGCAATAGTGATTGCAACGAGAAGGAAAAGTATTCTATTATGTTTTAAATTTTAAATTTATTGTGGGGAAGGCTGACCATGGGATGGACACTTCTGAATATGTCTCAGGAAAGACAAACTTAGTACCAGGGGAGGCACCCCAGAGAAGCAATGCTATCTCTTGTTGCCAGCGGGAACGCCACTTATGGGGAGGGGGAGGGAACGTGTGAAGGGGCCATAGCCACTATTGAGCACATGTGGAGGAAGGGATCTGATTTGGTGAACTAGACTGGGAACCAGGAGGAGGCCAGCTGTCAGCGACGCGGTGGGAGGTATCCAAACATCCACGCTTGAAAGTGGTCCACCAAATGAGACCAGAATCTGTGGACAGCTTCTGGGAGGGTGGGGATGGAGCCAGCGATGGCATCTAAGACAATCGTGTGTATAGTCCACATGGCGATTGCAACCACCAGAGCACGGATGGAGGGTGGAAGGGGGGAGGCCATTGATGAAGCAAACATATCTCTTGAAAGACTGAAGGGATGCGTTTGATCCTGGCCCAGCAGACGTTGAACTTCGCGCCATATCACTTTAGAGGTAGGCACTTCTCCAGGCGGTGGAACAGCGTTCTGTACTGGCCACACACGACACAGGATGAGTTTAAAGCGTTAGAGCGCTCAGCTGTACGATACACTCGCCTCAGGCAGCGCCACACATGGGAGTGGACTTGAGGCTGCAACAGAGGATGGTGTGCGAATTTCCAGATAGTTTTTTGGGTCTCGGTGGAATAAGGTTTGTCCATCATGTCCAGGTAGTCCACCCTGGATAGGACATGGGGTCGAATGGGGATCACGCCATCATGGATGGGTAGCCCCTGTACCTCTTGTGTGAACTGAGGAGAGGGGCGGCCTCTTTGGGTTGTATGTTTACTAATATGAATTCTCCATTCTGCGCTTTTCATGGAGAGTAGGATTTGTTTGTAGTGGTTTTAGTCCCGTGAGGACCTGTGGCCGATGTGTGTGATGCGAGGTATTTCATCAGGGAGTGGGGATTTGATGGATTGTTGAGGCCCAAGGCTCGATAGAAGTTGGAGTGGGCCGTGTGGGACTAGTGTTGGGATGGGAGTGTAGGAGCGGTGACGGCCGTGATCCAGGTGCCCAGGATCTTGGCAGCATGGGCTTTGAAGTCAAGCAGGCCCATGCCACCTTAATGATGAGGGCCAAACATGACCTCTAGCCATACTGGTGGAGGGCGGCCTGACCAAAGCCATCCTTGCAGCAAAGCATACATGGATTTGAAGAAGCTTGGGGAGAAGGGGATGGCATGGGCTCCAAACCAGACTTTGGATAGGAGCATAGAGTTGGCAAGAACAACCCTGCCAGTAAGGGTAGTAGGGTGGGCTCTGAGAGAGGCGATTCACTTCGTCACGTTGTCCAGTATGCGGCACTCCATTACTGCTGACGCATATCCGCCTGCCTCTATCCACACGTCCAGATGGCGCACCAGTCCTATGGTAGGACGTGGCACGAAGGGGAGCACTAGTGGAGCGGTGTGCGTTGAGTTAGTAAGGCGTGGACGTGGGCGAGCAGATGGGATGGGTTGGGAACTAATTGCTGGGGCCCAGCAGTTCTGAAGCCGACCAAGGAGGATGATTTCAGTTTTGGAGGCGTTCAGTGCCACGTTGCTTACCCGGGAATATTCATGGATGAGGGCTTCAAGCGCACGTGCATATTTGTTATTAGACACCCCCGCCACACAATCATCTGCAAATGCCATCATCTTGACTGGGGTTTGGCCTGGCACATGGACCCCAGTGAGTTGGGCATTCACATTTTGCAGTAGTGGGTCAAGGCTGAAGTTGTATAAGAGTGGGCTGAGGGGTCCCCTTGTCGCAAGCCCCTTTGAGGGTGGACTGCTTCCGTTAGGAAGCCTGGGCCACGCACTGCCATTGTTGCAGATTCCGTGAGCAGCATTACCCATTTTATGAAGCGGGGGGTAGGCGGAATTGATGGAGGCATGCCCTTAGGTATTCCCAGTCAACTCTATCATAGGCCTTTTGTTGGTCCAAAAATACCAGTGCCTCAGAGGCTGTGGACTGACATGCATTAGCCACGGAGTGCACGTTATCCCAAATCGACCTTCTGGGGATGAAACCAAATTGTTCTGGGGGGATGGTGGCAGATGCTACAGTCCCTAAACGGTTAGCCATGATTTTTGTTAAAATTTTGGTGTCTGTGTTTGTTAGAGAAATGGGGTGCCAGTTGGCTAAGTTAAGCTTATTCCCTTTCTTGTAGAGTGTGACAGTAAAGGCCTCATGTCCTCCTGGTAGGAGGCGCGTTTCCAACAGGCTTTGGTTAAGTGAGGCTAGCAGCAATGGGGATATATATTTGAAATATTTTTTGTAGAACTCATATGGAATGCCATCTGGCATGGGCATTTTCAGTTTGGCGCACTGCAAATGGCTGTCCATAGTTTGTTTGGAGTAATTAAATTCATTATTTCCGGGTATTGGAAAATGGTGCAGATATGAGCTCAGTTGAGAAATTCCACCATTTTGGCTGGCTGAATTGGTTCGGCTCAGTATAACTCAGAGTAATATTTTTGCATTTTGATTGCCACTTCAGCCAGTGTGTCTGCAATGGAATTATCCGATCTTCGCACCTGTGTACAGGCAACGCTCTGGTGTGGTGCAAAATTTTTTTTAAAGAAGTATGCGGTGCACTTGTCGCCTTTAGTGATGCGTGTGGCCCTGTATTAGACACAAACTCGATGTTTGTGTTACCTTTTGAGTGCGTTGAGGTGGGCGGCTGCCTCCGCCCACTTCTGGCCCCATGCAGGGCTGTATCCTGTGGCTGGAGTGTTGGACTCCAAGTGGGCCAATTCCACCAGAGCGCCCGAGATAACTGCCAATGTGGCTCGTGAGCGTCTGGAGGAGAGATGGCGATAGTGGTGGATGGTTTCCTCTTTAAAAGTTGCCCATGTGGAAATGGGGTCCACGCAAAATGGTGCAACAAACGATTTTGCCAAAGTTGCCTCTTCCACCCATGTGGAAAATCCTGGCAACGCGAGCTTGGGGGGGCAGATTTTGCACCAATGTGGGGCCTTTACAACTGTGATGGGTAAGTGGTAGGTTATTGAGACCAGTCAGTGGTCGGAGAATTCCTTTTTTGTTGTTTTGAAGTGGGAGATGTGGGGTTGGAATTTCACCAGCATTAGGATAAGGTCAATGTGGGTCATGGACCTTAATTGGCCGTTGTGGACGTGGGGACGCGTCATGTTTTCTAGCAGTGGGGCATGTCATGGCAGCGCATCCATTAACCCAAGGGTGGCTTTTAGAATGCATAGTTCTATGTGTCCCTGTGGGGTGTGGGGTGAGGGAGGCCACCAGTCCGTTGGTGAGGTTAGCCAACAGTTCATGTCGCCAACTAGGAAAGAATCAGGGGGTAGCAGGAGGGATTTGACCAATGAGAAAAATTCCTGACGCTCATGTGCACCATTTGGGGCATAGATGTTGATGATTGCGTGTGCTACATCAGCCCATGAGAAGGTGACGATGAGCACTTGGCCATTTAGGAATGTTTCTGAGGATGTGAATTTGAAAAAATTATTTTTCCAAATTAGCACCCCACAGTGCTTTGACCAAAAGAATAGGGAAGGGAGGAGCATTGTTTTCCAAGCTTCCTCAGAACCTCGTGGACAATGGGACTCCTGGATGGCCAGGATATCCACAGGGAAATTGTGTTGTAAAAAACTCAGTTTCCTAGCCTGGGACGTGGAGGCCTTGAGTCCGGCGATATTCAACATCCCTAGAGTGAAGGTTTCCCCCATTACACCTTAGGTGTGAGGGGGTGGGCCCCTGGGCCCATCAGCCTCTTCAAGGTCCCCACGGGCTTTCACAGAAGCGCAGGTGTTAGCAGCAACGCTATCAGGGTTTTTGTTAATTTTTGTGGAAAGAGTCGCATTGGCTTTGGCCTTTGCTTTTTATTTTTTCAACGTCGGACAAATTTTTTGCGGTGCAGATGAGTTTGGTGCAACGTCAAGTAGGTCAAAATTTTTTTTTTCAGTTGAGATAGGTCCCAAGTCAGTTTTGACTGGAGCTTGGGTGCAGCGATTGGGTGAGATCAAATCTCCCATTGGATCCTCAGATTGAGTGGCCCGCTCAGCATGGGCTTCCCAATCTGATTGGATGATGGATTCCTGAGTCACTTCCACTGTGAAGGTCTCCATTTCCTCCTGGTGTTGTAAGTGTGGGATGATGGTGGTGGCCTTGGCTGCTTCCTTGGCCACAGCCCTATGGGCCTGCTTGGCCTTCTTCCACTCCTGCGGGGAGATGGGCTTTACCAATAGGTAGCAGCCTTGTGCTCCCCACAGGAAAGCCTCCTTGGTGCTTGCGGTTGGTTTATAGTGCGCCTCTCCGCTGGCCATGGCTGCTGAGGGGTGCTCTTGGAATGTGACGCCCTCCTTGATGGGGCATGCGTGCGCCTTATGGCCAAATGCGTCACAGTGGGTGCAAATGGGGGGCGCGCTGTCCACGGTTACCTGGAATGGGTGGGTGGTATGCCCTGTGATATCATTAAAGTGGAGTGCGGGATCTGGGTTAGGTCCTTTGCGATCTCCTCAGTTGGGGTCAGAACTGCGATGGCTTTGCCAGTGCATAGGTGTGGCATCAGCGTGAAGCGTTGCATTTTGAAAGATTGTATTTCGCCATATATGGCGAGACCATCTTTCAGGTGTTGCTCCAAAATATCACGTTTTACCGTAGTAGGCAAAAAGTCAAATGTGAGGAAAATTTGGTTTGATTTTGTCCATCTGGTGCATTTGGTTTTGACGACCCATTGCCCTTCTGGGGAGGTCGACCACTATGCGCACTGCTGCAGCCTCATCTGCTGCTTTTTTGCTTTCAAAACCTAGGTCCAGCCAACTGCATGAAATGGAGTGAGGTGCAACGTACACCGCGGTTGGGAAAATTTTGTGTACATCTTCACAAAATTTTTCCCATAAGGCCGTTTTTTGGATGTCCAGATACACACAGACTCCAAATTCCACTGACAAAAGTGGCTGGGAGTGTGGCGCGTTGATGTACTGGTTGCATCGTGCTTGCCATGTGAGTATCTCCGGGGAAATTGTGACCACCAGTTTTTGAGTTTTTTTTCTATTCCGCCAGATTCTCCGGGGCGTTTTTGAACGTTGGAGGCCGCGGGCCTTCCGCCTGCTCCTCTTACCTTGCTTGCCCAACTGCTCCCTGACATGGGCGCAGATTAATCTCCTCTGTGAGATTATCAAACTAGATTTAGTCTTGAATTGAATAGGTTGCAAAAGTGTTTGCAACGAGAAAGAAAAGTTTAGTATTCTATTATGTTAAATAAATAAAAAGTTAATTTAGTAAATTGCATCCTCAATTACCTGTCTTACCTGTCATTCTTTTTCTGCATCTGAGATTCTTCCTAAATTTAGAGATAAAAATGAGTTTGTAGCATCCAAATTTAACAGCTTAATTTAGTGGTTTAAATTAACATTGTATTATTTCAGCATCAAACAACAGTGCTGAAATTAAGGCATCTGATTA
>JAKSZP010008293.1:0-83240 GCA_022478985.1 Massospora cicadina
TTGGTCTTCATACCTTTTTTACCATTTAAAATCTAAGCATTGGGCTGATTGCTGCTCAAATTGGTTATAATCAATTTTCATTTTACCAATCCTGGCGCAGATTTCACTGATTCCTTGTAGCAGTTCTGCCAAGGATAGTGTGGGTACTGGAAGCGGGATCTGAAGTAGAAGGGCTGTTACCCAGCGCTCATCTACTATGTGAGCAAGATCGCCCTGAGTAATGAGGGGTGCATCCATCCTCTTTGGTGCCTTCTTACTCAGAAATGCAAAAATGGCTGACACCCAAAGGACATTCCACCGGGACTTAAAATTACCCTAACATATGGCCTCCATTACTATCACCTATAAATATTCCTTAATATTCACAATAATAAAGACATTATTTCTATATCTTTTTCTTATTATATATTGTTGCTTATCTGCTTCTTGTTAAAAAGAACTCAGTTGTCAAAGTGTCAACTGACAGAGTGAGGCTGAAGTCAATTGAATATTAGCTTATTACCAGAGTGAGGCCAAGGTCACTTATCTTATCAACATCCACCATAGTAGGACCAAATCTATTCAATAATCAAAGCTCAACTAGGCTAGTTATCTTCTTACAACCAGCAATGTCCATATTTATTCCAGAGTCAGTAATTAAGGAAACTAGGCATTGGTGAAAGCCCCACATTTTTTTACATGATGGAAAATTTTAACAGCTAGATTTCAATTGGCATGTTAAATATGTAAGCATGTAAAAAATTGTATGCCATCTGGCACTAGTCACCACAATTACAGAGTGTGACAATTAATTTTGATATATATTCAGCCCTCAGCTTAAAAAGCAATAGATATGTTTGATTTATGGCAAAAAAGTTAGCATCAGTTATAAAATTTGAGGGGCGACACAAATTTTATAAAATACTTTTCAATCCCAAAATTAAAGATGTTATTTCTCAGTGTAATTGCTTGATTCCACCAAGTCAGTTTACACAGGGTATTAGCCACTGAGCAACCAAATCAGACGATATGAAGAACACCAACTCTTATAAAACCTGATAAAGGATATATGAAGCAATCACTCCTATTGACCTTTATTATTCTTCTAATAATTGAAGACTTGTCTGCAACAACCTAATATTCAAAAAAGACCTCCTCCTAAATTCTACGTTCAACTCTTTAAATCTCAGTTCCCCAAGCCAAATGCATCCTCAGCTTGGTAGTCTCCTATTTGTTTTCCCTTTTCTAAAAGTTCTCATCTATCTCAAAATCTCAGCATAATTTCCCATGACTTGCTGAATGGTCGACACTTTGATCAATTACTTTTTATATACCTTTTCTGTCAATCTCAAGACTTGTCTTAATTCCCACTCCAATCCACTGGTATGTGTAGTGTATCGTCCAGTCATATTAACTTCCCAACATTACCCCCCCCCTTTGACTGGACGATATGCTCTTACTGCTTATATGTTTGAAGGAACTTTGTGTGAACTCAGTTGATAATCTGACCCCCTGCAGGTTCCTTAATAGTGTAGACGCCCATGCCAGTCTTCTTGATTATCTCAAACGGCCCAGCCCAGATGTTAGAGAGCTTGTTTTCCCTCCCAAATCTGTGCTGGTCATGTAATAAGACATGGTCTCCTACATCAAACAGCGGAAGTCCACTCTATATTTTCTTATTGGCCGCCTGATTGCGAATCTTCTTGGCCAGACTGGTGGAGTAGGCTTCCATCTGTAGCTTAATCAATGTTTCCATAAGAGCCTTCAAATATTGCTGAGGGTCCACACCACCAGTGTCCTCTACACACGAGTAAAGCAAGGCAGGCAGAGCCAGATGTCAACCATACATTAGTTGGAAAGAGCTTCTATAAGTGGATGAATGATAGCTGATATATGCAAACGCAGCTGTAGGTAGAAGGGTACTCCATTCCAAGGGTCAATCCTTTACCAATTTATGGAGTATGTTCACTAGGGTTCCGTTAACCCGCTCCACCATTCCATTTGATTTTGGATGATATGGGGTGGTTAAAACCCCACGGATTGCCATCAACTTGTTCAACTTAGGCAGGATATGTGATGTGAAATTGGTTCTGTTGTCCGTTAGAATGAACTGCGGGCAGCCGTGTCACTATATAACACACTCCATAATAAACTTGTCAGTGGTGATTGCTCCCAAGTCGTCAATGGCCCTGGCCTCCACCCATTGGGTCAGATCAATGGCAACAATAATATAATTGGATCAATTGACGCTAGTTGGCAGAGGTCCCACTACATCAAGGAAAACGGTGTGCCAGGAAAACCAGAGCTTAACCAGCTGGTATGTGGTCTTCATGTGGAATGGCTTTTCCACTTGACACAGATGGCAACAACTAACCATTTCCAATACATTGTAATTCATGCTCTCCCAGTAGTAATGGGGTCACCAAAACTTCAACTTTTCCGCAATCCTCAATGACCTACAGCCTAATAAGCATCCATAATAATCATTAATCTATTTGAAGGTTTAGGGAAACTCAGCGTCAAGTCTCCAATCCACTTATATAGTTCCCCCTCAAAGAAAAGTATCCTGCTTGAGCCCATCTAATACCTTGATCACCTGCTGCGGCTCATCATGGTACTGTTCACCACCATCTTCTCATACATGATGTCAGCTAAGTCCGCCATGATAGCAACTTTTGGCAGTCAGTAAAGACAATCTGCATTTTGATATTTTGCTCCCGGATGGTGTATAATCTCGAAATTGTATGCCTGGAGCTTTAGTGCCCAACACGCGAGCTGTCCTTCCAGTTCGCGCAGCTTCTGCAGCCAGTGTAAGGAAGCGTGATCTGTCACTACTTGAAATCTTACCCCATGTAGATATACCTGAAACTGTTTGTACGCGTAAATCACTGCAAATACTTCTTTCAGTCACAGTGTAGTTTCATTTATGACAGTTAAAGCTTTAACTACAAAACGCGACAGGATGCTCCATGCCAACGTTGTCCTACTGTGATAATACTGCACCTATAGTGGAGAGGGATGCATCCATTTGTACTATAGTTTGTTTTTCAAAGTTGGGATATTGCAAAATAGGTGCGCTTGCTAATGCAGTTCATAACACATTGAAAGCATTTTGGCATTGTTCCATCCAATTGAAAGAGGCATTTTTCTTTAAAAAATTGAAAAGTGGGGCCCCAATGCAACTGAAGTTGGGAATGAACCATCAGTATTACCTGACCATCCCCAGAAACACTTGAATATCCCGCTTATTACCTGTTGAGTCACCTTTCTTATCGCTTCCACCTTTGCCAGCTGCAGTATAAGCCCGTTTGAATCCACTACAAACATGAGGTATTCTAATTGTTCTTTAATAAAATGACAATTCTGAGGTTTGATTTTGATATTAGAGGTAGCGAGGTGACGGAACACTTGTTCCAAGTGGGCAAGGTGCTCTGTAAACATTTGCAAGAACACATTGATATCGTTGAGTTATACTAAGAAACAGGACAGCTTAAAGTCACCTAAAATTGTATCCATGGTATGCTGGAACGTGGCCAGAGCGTTGCACAAGCCTTGTGGCATGTGGGTCAGCTGGAGTAACCCCTTCAAAGTGATGATAGCACATTTCTCCCATTCCACTGATGGCAAATTGACCTGCCAATACCTTAAGATCAGATCTATGGTGGAAAAATAATTCACCCCACCAACCAGTCCAATGCGTCGTCAATCTGCAGAAGAGGGTAGTAATCCTTTTTTGCTACACTATTGAGCTTGCAATAGTCAATAACCACCTAATTGTGCCATCTTTTTTTCTTTAAAATGAGCACCGGCGATGCCCACAGAATGTTTGACAGCTCTAGCATCCCTTGCACAATAAGTTTATCCACCTTGTCTGAGACATCCTCTTCCACCGCCTTTGATTGTCTTTTAGGACGCGAGCAAATGGGAGGGTGATCCCCCATATCTATCCAATGTACCACCCCTTGAGTGCACCCCAAAGCATGATCATTGTGTGCAAAAATATCTCAATACTTTCAAATAACACCATAACTTATTTTGCTGTTCCGCCAATAATCCAGTTAGTGCTTCCTGCGGAAACATTGTCAATACACCAAACAATGAGCTTGTCATTAGTCCAAGATCCTCTCACAAGCTGAAATCATGAATACAGCGAATTTCCTCTATAGGAGCTAATTGTAGGTAAGCCACCACTTGGTGCCGCTGGATCATTATTGTCTCCTTTTGTAAATTTGCTAGCAGCAACTTCACCTCCCCATTCCGAGGGAGCAGTAGCCCTGGAGCCACATGTGGTTCAAGCCGTTAGTGTTGGTGAGGCCCATAAATTCCCCATAAAGCCATTTAGGGATATCTTTTCGAGCTCAGTTCCTACTATGCACTGATGTCCAGATGGTAGACTCAAAGCGCTAGCTGCTCAAAGCAGAATCCCTTTGTATTCATAAATCTGTTTGGGAAGGGCTCTGGTATGACGCTTAATTCACCAATATCAAACAGGAATCACTCCGTTGCTTTAAACTAGATTGATTTGACTAGAGGGGAACAGATCCACTGGGATTCCAAAAGAGGTAGATTATTTGGTGATCTGTTGTCCCAAAATATTAAGAGTTTCCTCCGCCATATATATCACAACACCAAATTTCTCATAAATGACGCGCTGATTAACATGCCATAGTTATTGTTTGATAGAACCACCTCTGGAGCAGAAGCATGGACTAACGAAAATCATAAAGGCAACGCACTATATGCTCCTTCAGACACAGTGTTATGCATCCCCGTGGTCCTGTATATTACTTGGTGGTCCACATCTGGTTTTAGCTGAAGCTTAGCCACCAACCTGGTAGAAATTATATTCGCAGGGGCCCCATGTCTATGATAGTGCAGATTTTTGTGTTTTGAATGAAAATATCACAGTAAGTGCACTCCAAGTAAGAAGAACCATCATTGTTTATTATGTGGACATCCAAAGTCTTTGTGCTACTCAGAAAGGAGGAAATGCCCCTGACGACATGAGGATACTCAATATCAAATTCTCAACCAGAATGGCTAAATTAACCCTTACTAAAGAGGCAACGTCTGTCGAGGGATCCACATTTCTCATGCCAGTTTGCTCCAGGATCTGCCACGCATATGGCTTCTGCACATCCTGGCGGAACTCAGAGCTTGGGGTGATTTTTCACTCTCTGGAACGGAAGTAGTGGTATCTTACAGAAGATGTTAGTATAGCAAATCATCCAGTTGAGTTTCTAATACTACACGAAGAGATGCTTGGGAATCGTTAGGGAAAATTGAATTAGACTTAGCAGAGGTAGAGCATCCCATCTCTACTCCACTTGAGATTTTCCCTGCTCAATCTTCTCAATCAGCATCACATACACTTGTGGTTTGCTAGGACATTTTCCCGCATAATGCCCTCTTTGCCCACACTGGAGGCAAGTATTCATAAAATGTTCACATATATAACTTGCAGTGGAAGGACCAGTTCAAAAATTGATTGTATAGTTCCAAGGTTGTGGATGACTTGGCAAAGCGTAAATAGGCCAAAAAGGGTCCGCTGATTTGTATGATGGATGAATATGTTCCAGTGGTTGATAGCTTGGTCGCTGCAGCCCATATCCTGAAAAGTTTGGTGCAGCAACAGTAGGAGTCTTTTGGGCTACATTAGGAGCACTGATCATGGCAGAGGGTCGACGTAAGGTGTTCACAATTTGAATAAGTCCTGCATCTTCATCAAAATTTGAGACATAGCATTATGTAATTCCTGATATTTTTTATTGGCCAGCGTCATTGCTATACCAACATTCTCAGCGGACAAAATGTTAGCTCTGAGTAGCACATGTAATTCCGCCAAAAATCATTCAGTGAATTCTAGCAGGGGCTCATTTTGGTGGAACTGTACAGTCAAGAAGTTAGCCTTTCGTTGGGCCATCTTGGCTGCACCTTTTGTTAGCTGAAGGACAATCGCTTTCACTTCTTTATATGATACTGGGCTATTTGGAAGGTAGGTAACTTGGTCAGCGCTTTACATATCTAGGGCAGACAGCAACAGTTTCACTTTCTACCAATCAGAAGCCCCTTCCACAGCAAATATAAAACACTTAAAGTAACTGTGTAGATTCCCATCATGACTGAAGGGAGGTAATTTCTTGATCCAAACAGCCTTGCCTTGCTCTGGGCTCCAGCTGTGAGGAGCAGGAAAATTGGGTCCAGAGAGACTAGGGGAACCACCCCCTTGTAAACTATCATATGGCCTTGCGGATGGAATCAAATTCACCAAAATGGACTCAGAAGAAGTAGTGTTTGTCAGGGCAAAGCCTGAAATGAAAGATATCCCTGATATATCAGTTCTTATTGATAGAATATATGATATATGTAATCAGCTTAAACAATCAAAGATGATAGCAAAGTCACATAGCAGATGAATAACAAGTCAGATGAGTCAATTCAAGACTATCAAATTTGAATTGAACATTAGAACACCTGGGTCCAGGTCTTAGTAGTCCTAACTAGACAGTTGACTACTAGTCTAAGCTTTGGTTATCTAAGACAGAAAGAGCCTAAAGAATCTAAAGCTAGATAAGAATCAAGTAAGCCCTAAAGCTAGTTCAATTGGTCTGAAAAGTGAATATAAGCTGAATATTTCTAAAATCATTCCTTGCAGTCAATAAAGTTAATATGCTTCTAAATAATTACTTGATTTACTTGCTTTTGATCCTTAGTAAAGTACAAGGATCTTTATTATCAAGCATATATCAATTAAATAACTCTGAAAATCCAAATATTTCCTCTAACTCAATTTCACAATTACCCACTGTCACTGATATCTTGGCCCTAACAGGGGTTGGTCTAGCTAAAGCTCTACAACCTATATTAGGGCCCAACAGATTTTTATTTACAGCTTTTATATTTTTATCTGCATCCTTCCCTTGTTATACTGGACTCTTAGCTCAGGCATGGAAAGTTCACAAGTTGCTATGCCAGACTGGGTTAAAGATATTCCAGTCCCTGACAGTGTTGCGCAAGGGTCCATCACAACTCCCAAGAAATACTTGTTAGCTGAGCCATAGCATTCTTCCCCCAAATTACCACTAAATGCACCACTTCCCCCAGCTCCAGCATGCTCAGCAAAATGTTCATTGATTAGCTGTTCCATTTTAACTGAATAGCATCTACATCATCCATCCTAGAATTTCTGTTACAGTGTCTCATATTGATGTTGCAACTCCTGATGAAATTTCCACTCAATGTCCAGTTTCCGCTCCACTGCTTGTAGTCATGAGAGGACATCCTCTACTATGTTCTGCATTTGTTCATGCTGCCAGCTAGCATTACCCGCTTGTTGATTAGCATCATTTATTTGGTTAATGAGGGTGGCTTGTTCCCACACCAATTCTTTGTTGGACCATCAAAGGGTATCAAGCTGTACTTGCATGTCTGTGTACTCTCTCATCTCACTGATCAGAAGAGAAAAAACTTAAATGCGCTCAGCCTGGGTAATAACTATCATTTGTATAACCCAATATATTAGCTGGATATATTCAGGGGATTTCAATCAAAGGATAAGTGCATTATCTTTCATCCTCTGATTACTCCACTTGATGTGAATTTGGCTTAATTCAGCTGCTATAAAACTGACATGATTCATCACTTGCCGTTCTGTCAGTGTTATCTTTTCTTAAAGCTGAGCTATCGCAGCTTCAAGTGCTTCTGCCTATTCTGCTAGGTCTGTAATAAAGTGCTCAGTATTGCTTCCTAACGTTGTTACATCATGAATCCATTCTGCTGATAGGCTATACTGATCCAACAATTATCCTATCACCTGGGGTAACTCTATATTCAACTGTGGTACCAAGATATCCAACTGATAGCGGATATCCTCAACACAATAGTCTATCTGTATCAGTACCCCCAGCACCTCCAAAAAGGAGCAATCAAGGCAGTTGAGCAGGAGGCAAGTATTATTCTGCTGTGCTCAAGGAAACTATATTACATCCCAATCTCTGTATTGTGGTGAGCCAGCACACGTAGTAGCTGGCAAATAGACAGTTGCACATAAGTGACTAGATACTCCTCAATTCTATGAGCACTAAGGTGGTGAGACAACCCTATTGTAGTTGCATCCAGATAGGACATGTACAAGGTGTAGCAGTTTTCTTGGTCTTGTTGATTATAAAAGAAAACTCAAGGCAGCTCCCCCACCTTGTCTTCATAGAGTTGATACCCCCGCAACAACCATTCCATAATGTCACATAGCTGCTGAGGGGTCAGATTTGTGGAGCAGCATTGTTGGTCAGCTATCAACTCAGGACAGATTTCTAATTGCAGATTGACCATAACATTTTTATCATCTGGCTTGGTTACAGTAAATAATACTGGTTCATCATTAGGTGCTTCCCATGCTTCCTCAGTATACTGCGCGCAGAATCTGATCAAATTTTGTTGTAACAAATGAGGGCTTGCTATTTTATCCTAGTGTCGAGGAACTACAGTTGACCAGTGGCCCCCTATAGTGAGCAACACTGTTAATTCTCAGTGTAAAGGCTTGATCTCACCAAGTCAGTTTACACAGGGTATTAGCCACTGAGCAACCAAATCAGATGATATGAAGAATACCAACTCTTATAAAACCTGATAAAGGATATATGGAGTAATCACTCCTATTGACCTTTATTAATCTTCTAATAATTGCAGACTTGTCTGCAACAACCTATTAGTCAAAAAAGACCTCCTCCTCAATTCTCTGGTCAACTCTTTAAATCTCAGTTCCCCAAGCCGGATGCATCCTCAGCTTGGTAGTCTCCTATTTGTTTTCCCTTTTCTAGAAGTTCTCATCTATCTCAAAATCTCAGCATAATTTCCCATGTCTTGCTGAATGGTCAACACTTTGTCAATTACTTTTTATATACCTTTTCTGTCAATCTCAAGACTTGTCTTAATTCCCACTCCAATCCACTGGTATATGTAGTGTATCATCCAGTCATATCAACTTCCCAACAAAAGCCAAATTAGCTATCTAGCTGAGTAATATTTTTAAATGCCCTTAATAGTTAAATAACATGTACCTTATATTCGGTTAAGAAGCTATTCCCCATTATCATTACCCTAGACAATCTATAGATTTACATTGATAGTCCAAAATGACAGCGGCTGTAAAATGGCTGCCCTAATTTACACACTATCTTATCTAAAATCTCTCATTGATCAATTAAAGTTTTATATGATCTCTTTGAAGCTTGATAAACCCATTGAACCTCCTAAAAACCATTTAGGATTGTCTTCCTTCAAACTTCCCCATCCAGTTTAAACTATCCCAAGGCTGAAGGAAACCTAATTTAATGGGATAGCCAAATGACAGACTAAAAACGATATTTTGGACAACTAAAAGATATAGTTTCATGAATTTTTGGTGGTATATATATCTAACTATTTTACCCTAGAACAAACAAAGCTCATCATTCAACCAGGCCATCACCAAACTCCCCAAATAAGGAAGCCCCGTTGGAATTCACCGGCTGGGAAAAGGTATGAGTTTGCCCTTCGTTTGCGCCAGGTTTAAAATGGCCTAGATGGCGGTCGATAAAGCTGAGTAGGATACGGTTGAGCTGCATAAATTCTATTAGAAACGCATCGTGTCCATCGGCAGACTCGATAAATTCAAGGGCGGCTTTGGGAATAAATCTAGCAAGCTCCTTCTGTTCAGCTACTTTGAACAAACCGTCGGACTCTATTCCTAAAGTTTAAGTTAAACATAAGGACTTGTAGGAAGGACTCTTTTACCAATAATAAGCGTAGGCTGCTCTATCGATTTAAGGGCGAGCTCGTAACCCTTCCGACCAACCCCCAAGTCGTAGGAATCCATCTTCTCGATTAATTTGATATAGCAGTTGGCGTCGAATCGGGATACAAACTTTTCTCCTTGATACTTGAGGTAGGATTGCGCCAAAAATGGCTTGGCTGGTTCTCCTTGGGCCCAAACAGAGGCCAAATTAGAAGCACGTTCCCGCGCAAAGCGGGTTTGGAAGGACTCCGCAGTGCGATAAGTCAAGAGCGCCTGTATGCGGGCTGCAGAAAGGCCGCCTTTGGGTGGCTAAAAGGTAAGAATTCGTTGAACCCTAAACTTACATCAGATAAAGGGTAATACCCGCCCACTTGAATACATTAGCTTATTCAATGATACTTACTAAACTTTATATCACTGCAAATAGTTTGTCGCTGAGCCTCCCCCCATGAGATTCCCCAGGCAGAGTATCTTCCAGCGGATGCAATGGCCACCACGTGCTTCACATAACTTCCCAACATCGCCCATTCTAGGAGCTCATGCCTCCTAGAGAGCCGCCGATACATATTGCCACGCTTTTGATACCCATAGAATCCAAGACCAATTTATGGATTCTGAATCCCTCATCAAAACAAATTACTCCCCAGTTACCTTACGTCATCACGGATCGTCGTGGCCGGAAAATCGGGACCATACCTTTTACCGGTGGAGGGATTCCGAGTGCATGGTGAGGCTGTGCCATACGGGGAGCCGAGAACATTTCCGCAAAAGATGAAGAATCGGGTAGGATCAAACGCCTTCCCGGGTCCAAGTAAAGCACCCCACCTCAACTGTCAGTATTTTACATACGCTTACCAATCGGAAACATCCGAAGAACCAGTTAAAGCATGGCATATAACCATCACGTTATCTTTGCCGTCGTTTAATGCGCCAAAAGTTTTATATGCGACGGGCACTCCTTTAAGTACAATATTGCTCTCTAGCGTGAACTCTGGTATTATGCATATCTTTTGGTGTTTGGGCAAATACGAAAATGGATTTTCTGGCTGATCTAAAACATGCTCTAAAGAGATCAGTTAAAAGGTAGGTTAGACCAGCACGTTTAAAGGATCAATTAAGGCAAGAGAAAAAGCAAGCCCCACTGCGCTAAAAGTAATAAAAAAAGCAACTCTACTGCGCTAAAAAAATGGAAAAAGCAAGCTCAAAGTACACCTTTCGGGTTGAGACCGACTAGTCAAATAAATTTCGAAAGAGCTGTGAAAAATAAGCTCACCAAGAGTAGAAACAGCCATACAGTATCACTCCCTAATACTACCCTATATAAACGGCTTGCCACTAATATTAACTACCTGATTAAAATACGAATCTTGTACCTCAAGCTCATAAATAAAAGCTAAACTAGCTCTGGCTTTATCTCTAACAGAAAATTAGTGATTAGCTGATTATTTTGGAGAATTATGCTCTTTTGCGCTTCATAGCCTCTTCGCGCAACAGTTGAAAAATGGTCATACCCCATAATCAATTATCTACACGTGACTGTAGTTCTCAAAAGATAGCATTCATTACGTCATTTATTAATTCTAGGAATTATTTGATTGGTTATTCTTTTTTGTGGGACGTATCGTGATGACGCCATTGCATCTGTCCATACGTATTTGAGCAAACATTAAATTTAGCTGTCATGAAAGCTAAATCCCAATCGGGTAAGTTTAATGAAGTAAAAAGAGAATTGATAAGATAAACTATCATTTACATCTGATTGGTAAAGCCAAATTTTTAGCCGCATCAAAAAAAATTTAGCCTTTTAGATACCTGAGATCTATCTCGATGGTGTCCATCCCCTGGTCGGCCGCCTCAGATAAAAGAATGTTGAAATCTCAAAATTGGTTATCCACCGATCTCATGATCTCTCGAAGATTAAAGCTCTCACAGTAAAAACTATGGATTCTCCTTCAGTTCCATTTTAATAACAGGTCGAATTAAAACCTCAAACGACGTTACTTACTCGCGCCACTCTTGAAATTCAAAAGCGATCGAACCAATTCAATCAAAAGGAAAGTTTAATAGACTTTTAAAAAGCAAATCGGAGTACTTTATCCATCAGTCAGAATGTTTGCTTTGATGTCGGCAATCACTCCAATATGGGAGTGGCTGCCACCACCACCTAGCGTTTTCCTTCAAAAAAGCGCTCGCAGGTTGGTTATGCCAACCCATCTAACACTGTAGGGAGGTTTGTTTCTTCAAAAAAAACCTCATACCACTTGGCTTATAATCAACCTATTTGAGATGAGTGCAAACTTATCTCGTTTCAACATACCGTTTGAGCTCTGCATAAAGTATGGACAGTCGTTCCACTATACTGATGAAAATTATTCGATATACCTTATAAGTTTACTTTAAAGCCAGTTATATTGATTTCAGCCCTTTTAAAGGGTAACCTTAACAATTATTTTGATATAGGATTTAGGAGTTAGGCTGCTATTTGAATGTAGCAACAATAGTGCTATAATACAAGTTAACCATATTATCACTTACTAGGACCCGCTTACCTTATAATATCATATTGGTGATTATATTTGAAAGTTTATCTCGTTTAGTTTTCCAGCACAATATAAGAAGCTTATGGATGGCCTGGGGATATATAGGTCAGTCAATAAAGTTAAAACCTTTGTATCAAAAGGTACAGAGGATTATACAGGAATAAGGGCTATTGCAATAATTATCCCACACTCCCCATAGATCCCTGGTAGATTCCAACCCAAGCAGTAATTGCTGCATCACCCAAGTTTCTTATTTAGATCTGTGTTGAGGGTGGTTGAGAAGTTTACCTGATGGTCCTGAAGTTTAGCCACTCAAAGTTGTAATATCATTTAGAGATATCTAGTAATAATATAAGAGTTGGTTTAATTTATCCATTTGGTATTATTAGGACAGTCCACAGTTGGGGCTTTATCTTACCACCAAAACAAGTAACGCCCCCTCTACCTAGGAGATTAGAGTCAAAATTACCACGTAAAAGTGGATCTAATTCTTAGCCCTTTTCACTCCGCTGTCCCCTGAGAGGGGACAGCGGAGTGAAAAGGGCTAATCAATGCAGTCAGGTGATCAACTACCATTTCAAAAAAATGGCAAAAAGTGAGTTAAAGCTTGGTCAAAGGCTAGCCAATCAGTTGCAACATAATGTATACCAACTCCAAACCTATGACAGTTATCTATGGAGGCAATTAAAGCAAAAACATCAAAATTAATGAATTTTTATCCAATTGACCTTCTTATATTTCAGCCACAATTGACATTAAAACAAGTAAAAAATTAAAAAAATCAAGGTGGGTTAACCTTGGGACAAATACCGCATCAAGTTTTCTAGCCAGTACTGGTTTTAAACCTGTGGTGGTCGAAACCTGCACTAGGGTGGATTTAGGAAACAAAAAAAAGAAAAATAAAGAACGCCTAAAATTTTTCTTGTCATTTGGCAACAAAGGCATCATTTATAAGGTTTGTATCTGCAAGGATAGCTATATATAAAGCCACAATTGATTTATCTAAATGTGTTCCAATTGTTGCAATAGATCTGATTAACCTTATTAAAGAAACCATATATTCTTTTAATCTATATCTAACTGATAACAAGATTGGGTTTTGATTGATCTGGCCTCTACGCTGACGCCAATCTATAGTATTGACTTACAAAGGTTTTAACTTTATTGACTGACCTATATAACACAAATTGTTGTATTGAGGACCATCACCAATTAATAAAGTATAAATGTAAGATTGATCCCTTGCCACCCCAAATCATCAGTGTACATTGGTTTACCTCATCCCAGAGTCCATTCACAGATAACTCAATTTTTTTTATTACTTCCACACCTTAGCGCCACAGAAATTACGTTGTTAATAGTGGTTTGTTATACTTGGCCAGTTGTGCCTATCTCATGGGTATTTGATAGGTTGATAAATAATGTAAATGCTTCAAAGCCTAGGCATTAGCTAACTAAATTTTATCAAAAATATGCAACTATTCTAAAATTCTCAACTGCGGATCAGTTATCAATAATTTAAACCAACAGTAGATTTGGGATTAAGGGTAGCATTCTAGGAGGATTGCCTTTTGGAAGAGAATTTTGTTCTTATTGGAGCTTCCAAAGCATACCTACAACCAAGACTACATGGTGTAATTGGTTTGACCAGCCATCAGTTTATATCTATATCTAATTTGATATTCAACTAATCTTTAGATAGAGGATTTGATCCAACCTTAGTAATGATATGGCGTGTAGCCTAAGTTTGTTGTGGAGTTGGTTCCTTATCAATTGAGTATTGATTAAATCCCTAATTCCCACCAATTCATCTCTTGTTTCCTTAAATTTAGACTACTGGCACCATGGCTTCAATCAGTTAATCACCTTCTATTCTAGTTCAGCATAACTATGATATTTTGCCTCTGTGTCAATGTAAACTTGGTAATAGAGTCCTTTAAAATCATTAAGGTCATCTATCAGTAGTTCAAATACCACCAGTATATTTTGATCTATACCATATCAATATTAAATTTGAATTGCCTCAAGCCCTACTCACTTATTTTCTCAGCCTAATTTATATTACAGTGATAATTTACATATCATAATTGCTGCTTAATAATCAATAAATGCATTAATGAGAGCGCTGGTAGCAAGAATTTATCTAAGTGAGTTGAGATATGGTAAAATGTCTTTTATTTAAGTATCTAGTTTAGTCTACTATTAAGTTTAGTATCATTAGCCACCAGTCACTTGCAGTATTAGATAATACAATGTAATCTCTTATTTATATTAATAGAAAACCCTGCTTCCAAAACTAAGGTTATATTTTGTTAAGTTTTACCAAGATTTCTTTCCTCAAACAGTACCTGGTTTGGTTATGTATTTTGACTTTTTCATCAGAAATATGATGTTTAAGTGTCCATTTCAATAAGTAATGCTCATTACAGAGGACATTGCATTTCCATGAGTAATTAATTATTGAGTATGGGTTCTGAGAATCTAGTTGAGTAATATCTCATGTAAGAGGTAATGCAACCCTCTGACTCAGTATTGATTGGCCATGAGGCCATAATATTTTTTCCGCCATGATTTGGCAAGTATAAGCTGATTTAAAAGCTCACGCTGGCCTCCTGGCTGACACATGATAGGCTATGAGTGAAAAGTAAAGGAATTGGTAGAAGTTATGAAAGCTTATCAGCTTTGCCTTGAAGGCCTAGATGAGACTATGGACAGAGATGTGCCCTCCATTACTGAACTCTATCATGAAGTGGTTCCCCTTATGTAAGATCTAACAACTTGGGAAAAAAACCTTTTTTAGTAACTAGCAAATGAGAACATTGCTTTAAAAGTGGACTTTCTTGCCACTAGTTAAAGGATTGTTGTGGAAATTTTGTTGCAGGTGGAACCCTGACGTTCTCTTGAGTCAATGAATTAATTTAAGTCATGGTTTTGTCAAGAGCTGTGCAATTGCTGCTGAATTCAAGTTGTTCATGAAACCTATTAACCAGGATTCAATAATGAGGGTGATAAGGTATGACTTACGTGTAACTTGCCTGTTGTTTTTCCAACTATTCTGGATATTAGAGCTTCCACGCATCATGAAGATATGGCAGCTCAAAGTCGTGTCCCTACCTGCCTCCTCCTTCCAACTTGGAAAATCAAAAGGGAGTAGTACAGTCCTTTAGGACCTTCAGTCATGGTTATCAGTTTCAGGTTAACCCCGTCAATTTACTAAAGTTCAATAAGGAGGCAAACGTGCACAATTTTATTGATCCCTTTGAGATTATTATGGATGGAGCATCCATACCCGTTAAGTTGGCAGTGGTAATGAACTCACTGGACTTTAGAAGCCAGGAGTTGGTTATCACAAAATTAAAGAAGGCTGGCGCGTCCTACCATAATGCTAATGACCTTATTAAGAATTCAGTAGTGAAGAAAGGGTGACCACTTAGAAAAAAATGGAACTACTCAATATCACTTTTAAAAGAGATGAAATTTTTAAGTTGTAAAAACCATAGGTTTTTTACTGGTGCGCAGGTTCACTTAACTGCTGACTCTGGAATAAATATGGACTCTGTAATTGTATGAAGACAACTAGCTTAGTCAAGCTTTAATTAATGGGTAGATTATACCCTACTCTAACAGATAAAAAATATGACAAGTGATTTTGGCCTCACTCTGGCAGCAAGTAAAGATTCAAGTGACTCCAGCCTCACTCTGGTGAAAGACACTTAGACAATAACTCTCTTCAACAAAAAGCAGATGAACTATGAGATATAATGATATATAAGATATAGGTCTAAGGGTGTTTATTATTATTAAAATTAAGGAATATTTATAGGTGATAGTAATGGAGGACATATGATAATGTAATAATGGTAACCAAAATGGTACTGGTATGCCTAACTGACAAAAAGGGATATTATTTCGATTTTGGGAAAGATTTCAGCTAATTTTCATGAGGAATAGGCATTTAAATCGCCATTCAAATCAGCTAACATGTCAGCTGCCAAACCTGACGATTTCCCACAAGTAATTGCTCATTTCAAACTGACTTACTTATATCCACGTAGTTGGCAACAATCCCCTAAAAAATAGTAATCATAATTATCATCAGATATGGTCCTCTGGAAATTACAATTAACCATTTGGTCAGGTATAATCACTAAATAGATAACATATATAAATTGTCATCTTGAAGCTTAATTAATAAACTAAATTAAATATATGAACCAATATTTAGATAAATTAGAGCTTAAATAATCCCAAGCTTGAAAATGTGATCATATAAAATTCCCACACATCCCCCACTTGACCAGGTTATCAGCCAAAAATGCTCTTCTCATCCAATACTTCCTGGTATAAGCAATACTTGGCTGGTTTGTCCAAAATGGACGCCACCCTTTTTGGAGCAATATAATGAACTGCCCAAAGAAGTATCCTATCAAGTATTGCCAGAACTAGCGCTATAAGTCAAACTGATTCAGTGATCCCTCCTCAGTCCTTCCAGCAATGCTACCTATCCCTGAAAAGGGAACAGGGTTGGCCATTTTCTCTAATGAATTCTCACTCATTAGTTCCTTATTCTCCTGTTGTTGAGCTTAATTTTTTTACATCATTGAATTCAGCTCCAACTGTATTAAATCCAGCAATAGCCTTCAAGCCCAATGAAGCAGTTCTCCCCAATTTATACCAGCCATTACTCTTTGAGTCATATCTTTTCCCAGAGTTTCTGTTCTGAATTGGTCAGTTTTATCAACCAACAACCTTGTTGACCAAATTGGCAATATGTAAAAATGAGCATGTTGAACTTACATTTTAAGAACTTTGGGGAGATTAACTAAAGCCCTCAGCATTTTCTTCAAATCCCATGACCTTGATTACCTACTTAACGAGATACTGTGGTGTACATGCTTTAGTTTTCAGGACAAGTAATTTTCATATGGGCTGTGCCACTCCCTGCATTGTCAAACTTCCACCGGTCCTTCCCCTTCTGCTTTCAGGAGGCCCACAGCTGCCACCTCCAAGATGCAGTTTGTTGCCTGCACAACTACTTCATGGCTGGGATTATCCAGAAGAATTTTTCCCTAATGGTAATAATTGGAGGTATGGTTTGATAGCCTCCCATGCATCTCCCCTGTTAATTGTTCTCTCATATGGCAAGTTACTCAATGAAGCTTGTCATCAAGCACTACGGACACAGCTTCAAGTACCTGTGCCATATAGGGATTACATGGACTTATTCACTAATTGAATTTTCTTGTATTGCTGTTTCCCTAAACGATCTGGAGATTTTGTCTTGCTAATCTGGACGTCCCAATCAATCTCCCAATTGTAGCATATTCTCATTATTCCACTCAGGTCCAAAAAACATGGTTATATCTTGCTCTATCCCTCGCTAGTATCCAATCCCAGATCAGATTTGGCATCTTCTTTCACAATTTTGTCATTCAACCTCCCTCTCCCCAGAGGCACTAAAGGAGAACTTGCATTTTGCAACCTGAGGCTATTAAGAAAATTTTAATATTGCTTCATTTATTTTCTTTTTTTATTATAATCTTTTTTTCATAAATTATAATAATTAATTAATTTTTCTTTTTTCCCTATATATATGTCTATTTTTTAATCTTTTATTTTATTTTTCTTATTTTTCAATTTTTATTTTTAGAAATTTTCTGTGTACTCTATTAAGACACATGACCATCAGAAACATTCTTGATTGCGTAGGCATCATTTGCTGTTTTTTAATTATCTCAATTGGTCTCAACTATAATGAATCTAGCTTATTTCAGTGACCAAACCCATGTGTATCACATTAGGCTATACTTTCTCCAACGGTAAATTCCCCAAGGTAGACCAACTCTTGTCATTGGTCTTCTTAGCTTGAATCCTTCTTTTGGTTGTCATATTGTAAACTTGATATTAGAGATAAACTACTATGTATGCAAGCTAATATAGGTACTTATTTGCACTCATCCCAGAGTCAATTCCACTGCTGAGTAGAGAATTGGCAGCAATGCTACCACCCTTAGTCAGTACAATAACTCAAACGGTGTTTTTTTATTGCTAAATGGAAACTAATGTTGTACAAAAAGGTCACTGAACTTATATAAGATTCTCAAGATGACGCCTTACTTGAGATCAGTTTTCTTAATATAGCATCAAGCGTCCCATTGACTTGTTTGACAACTCCGTTTGTCTCAGGTCAATAGTTCAGACACCACCCCTTTGATCCCCATCAGGTCATTCAGTTGGGGAATTATGAATGAGGTAAAATTCGTCCCATTGTCGCTCAGCAACACCTAGGGACACCTGTGTTGATATACCACCTGCTACAGAATAAATTTGGCTATACTCAGGGCATTGGATCAGCTTAATGCTTGGGTTTTGACCCGTCTCATAAGGTGGTCAATCACTACTATGATATAACATACTCCACCCGTGCTCACGCTTAATGGTCCCATAGCATCAATTGAGACCATGTGCTTCAAAATCCTGGCTTCACCAATCGTTGAATTGTCACGTTTTTATGCAGCTTGTGGAGATGACACTCCATGCAACAGGCAGTATAATTGGCAACATTGTAACTCAGGGTCTCTTATGGTAGTATTATCTAATGTGTTTGAGCATCTTCTTTAACACACCATGACCAACAACCTTGTGGGCAGCCCAAATAATCTCTGTGCATTCTGATGGTTTTGGAAACAAAAGCCCTTAATCACTAAATTTTTAATACTTGACCATTGAAAAATTCTGTCTTCTCCATTGTCTTTTTCAGCACTTTCAGAATTTTGGCTGGATCTTCCTGTAACTTTCTCATGGACCATTCATTTGAATAGGTCATCAGCACGATTTTGCACTGCAAGACAACTGGTAACCTTAATAATCCATTGGCGTTCTAATTCTTGTCTCCTGCCTAATGTTCTATCTCAAAGTTGTAGGCCTGCAATTTCAAAGCCAACGCGCCAATCTCCCCTCTGGTTATTTAATATTGATAAGCCACCAGAGAGAGGCGTGGTCAGTCATGACCTTGAAATGCATTCCATGGATATAGATGCAAAATGCTAACAAGCATAAATAGTTTATAAGATATTCTCACTCTGTGACCATATAGCTCCTTTCAGCCTTTGATAAAGTTCAGCTGACATATGCCATGGGGTGTTCATCTCTATTTTCGTTAAACTGCCTTAGGACGTCTCTTATTGTTATCAACGATGCATATGATTGAATAATGAACAGTTTCTCAAAATTTGGATACAAAAAATCGGACTCATTGTCAAATAATTCCTCAATTCATTGAATATTATTTGATCTTCATTATTTCAGAAAAATCCCTTCTTTGGATCTTTTTAAGAGATGTAAAAGTGGATCATCTGTTTTTGTGAAATCCTTGATGAATTGGTGATATTAGCCAACCATTCCAAGGAAAACTTGAATATTGTGAACGCTCTTAGGGACTGACATCCATTTGATCACTTCCGCCTTTTAGATTTGGGGCTTATATCTCTCAGTGTTAATTATGAACCCCAAGTATTCCAATTTCTCCTTAAAGAAATGGCATTTCCTTGGCTTAATCTTGGGATTTGCGGAAGCCAGTTGCTTGAACACTTCCTCAAGGTGGTGTAGGTGATCTGTAAACATTCAACTAAATATATAAATATCGTCCAGTTAGACAAGGACACAGGACAATTTTAGATCCAACAAAATTCCTGTCCATTGCCTAATGGAATGTCGCAGGGGTATTACACAAGCCTTAAGGCATCCTCATTGGCTGGTACAACCCCTGTGCTGTGATATTAGCACTTCTTTTGGTCCTCAGAGGCAATATATCTGTCAATAACCAGAGATCAGATCCATGGCGGAGAAAAACTTGACTCCTCATAATTAATCCAGCACATTGTCAATTCTGGGCAGGGGATATAAGCCCTTTTTTGTGATTTTGTTCAACTGATGGTAATCAATAATAACTCAATTAAATCCATATTTTTTAAACAATTAATGTAGGACTCAACCATGGGCTGGACGACAGTACAAGGATTCCATGCTCTAAGAGCTTCTTAATTCCTTTGGCAACAACTCTGTTTCTGCTGCCCTAGACCTCCAAATAGGTCTCAGTTGAATCAATCCAGCATCTCCTGTAGTGACTCAATGCAAAACATCATTTGCGCACCCAAGATCATGGTCATCTTGCACAAAATTATCATTAAATTTAAACAAGGCCAGAACTTAATCTTTCTGACCCTTCATTAATCCAGATAACCAATCCCTTTTGATTAACGTGTGGATATTTTTGTCAGTTTTCTTTGATAGTCCTAATTTGTCTAATTCTAAAAACTCGTAGAAGGAATGAATTTCTGATACCAGTTTCAACTGGGCAAATGCGACTACCTGATCCCATCTGACTTTTACCAAAGTACTTCCAGGTTGGCTAAAAGGACCCAAATCAAAATTCTCTTTAACCGCTCAAAGTCACTTTTGAGCGATTTTAAATTTAAGTTTATTTATCCACAGCCATCTGCCCAAACCTATTCTTTGATGTCCTTGGCTCTGCCGCCTGCCACCCCAGTGTGGGGCAGCAGTGCACCCCCACCTAGCGTTTTCCGCCCTGCAGGCAAGCGCGTTTGGATGGGTTCAAACAGCCCGCCCACTGCTTCCAACCGTTTTGTCCCCCCACGAGACCTAGCGGTCCACCTGGCGCGCGTCCACCCTTCTCGCCCCCATCCTGTCGCCCTCCCTCGCTCTGCTATTCGCTATTGCCTCAGAGTGGACTATGGGCGTTTGTTCCCATATGCTGATAAGGCAATTATTGACCTAGCCACTACAGACTTTGCGCCAGCTGGCTTTATAGACTTCCGCCCTTTTAAGGGCTACTTTGACGTCAGGTTCCAATCTGAGGAGGATGCTGAAGGGGCAGCACAAACTCCTCTAATTTATAAAAAAACCCCCATTCCCACAACCTGTACTCGCCTCCCTTCAGACACCACGCTAGTGGTATCCTTTGCAAATCTCTCATCCCACCTTCCACCCCAGGTTTTGTATGACCAGTTGGTCGCGGGGCTCATGGCTTATGGCACTCAGCCCAACCTCATCTTTGCCATTCCATCTGGTGCAGAACGCCTTGCTGCTCCTCGTGCAACAGCCACCATCATACCACACCACCCTACCATAGCCCAACAAATCCCACCCCGCGCTAGTGTGGCTGCAGCGCCTGATCATTTCTTTTGGGCTCAGGTCAATAATGGTAGGCAGATTTGTTCCCTCTGCTTTGGCCTCAACCATGCAAAAAGAGCGTGCCCTAAGGCCAAATCCGCTGATGCAGCTTCTGAGCCCCCTCTGGAGGTTCAGTATGTGGCGCTTTGCTGCCCCCTCCCACCCTCCATTCTCATTCAGTGGGCCCACATGGAAAATCAGCCCCACCCAAAACCTCCATCCTCACTCTCCCATCTAAATCTACGCCAGCCAATCAGAGCAATGCTTGGACCAACATTCGCACCCAAGCAGCTGCCCATTCGCCCAATCCTATCCACTCAAATTTAAACGCCACTATTCCAGTGAACCAAAATCCATGGGATCTATTGGCTGAAACTGACGAAGCAGGTAATATCCTCATTAGTAAGCATACAGGTCAACCTCTCTGCCATGGCAATTATGGTCAGGCAGAATTTTTCCTTCCCAACTTCAATAAAACCCCTACCCCTCGCCATTTTGCTCCTCTACCCAATACAGCCCCCTTCCAAAGTGACCACCAGCTCGCCTTAGCTGCGGTGGCCTCTCCTCATTGCCCAAAACTATGCACCGCGGTGGCCCAGTCAGTGGCTCAGCTCCAGCATGGCCTGCCCACCATCTTCTTCCCCCCGACTTCCCTGAATCTCCCTGCAGTGACATCTCAAAACTATTTGATGATGCTGAAATCGCTGTTATGAATGTCGCAACGCTTGCTTCATTCAACCCCTCAGCCAAAATCACCCGCCACAGTATCTCCCTTTTCACCCAACTTCCTGAAGCCCGCAAAGAAGCTGAAGTTCTCCTCGCAGCTTTTGTTGAAACACTTTCCCATCATTATCTTGATGCAGAAGTGGAAAACTCCTACTACGCTGACCTCAGCCCCCACTATGCAGATGCTCCAACGCCCTGGCTCTCTGCTCTGATCCGGTACTGTAACCAACACCCCTTGATCAAGGCGGGTCTTTCTGAAAACCAACCCCTCCTCACCCTCTGCCATGGTGGGTTAAGCAGTTTCTGCTTCCCACCTGGTTAGTAGTTTGTTTTGCCGTTTTGAGTGTTGTGATTGGTACTGTTCATCCTCTGGTCGGCATACCTCAAATAAATCGAATAAATCAATAAAAGGACCCAAATCTCTTTATGGCCAGATATTAAAATCCCTAGGGGCTACCCATGGCTCAATCCTTAATTGCTTCCAAGGAACTTCAATTTTCACATATTAAAGTTCTATGATCTCCAAAGTCAATATAGTTTCCACGACTTGTTGCATTCCCAGTTAAATTATGAAATTTCTTTAGTTTTGTATTAGGATACCCTGATTTTTGTTCACATATCTGGGTAGCTTCTGGACTTTTTCCAACCACTTTGTAACTGACAGGTAATAATTCATCCTTATAGACTAAATTAATGAAATTATACTCTTACTGAGGGGTGCCTTCCCTTTGCGTTGATAAATCAGTAGCAACGTCTGCCCCAGAATTGTCAAAGTATCTTCCTCAAAGTCATATTTGACACCATACTTCTTCAAGGAGTCAATACCAATGAGTATGTAATTCTGGTTGGCTAGGATAATCACCAGTGCTGATATGACCAATTATACAAAATACAGCAGCATAGTGCTATAGGCCCCACAGGAAGTTGTAGAGTCAGGGCCAGCTGTCCTATACTGCTTCCTGTGCTCTAGATCTGGTCTGTCTTTATTCTAACTAATTTGGTTGAAATTATATTTATTGGTGCTCTACTTTTGATTATTGCCCTGACAAGTACTCAGTTTACCAAAATATCTTATGCGCACTTGGAAAATTAAGAGAAAAGCTATTGTTTACTGCATGTATAACAGATTTATTGGCCAAATTTAGGGTATGAATCAATTAAGCTGATGTATTGAAGAACGTCTTTATAATGGTACTGATTAGAATTGAATTGTTAAATTCATATAATTTGGCATACAATAAGTCAGTTTCATTTTCATTGTTTTAACCTTCTCCACTATTTGTCAGGCATACAGGCGAGCTACCTCCTTTACGATTTTTGGGGCAATACCCTTTGATTTTGATTTTGATATTGCGTTTACATCCTGGTAAACTATTTAATGAAGGGGTCTAACTCAAGCTGGTCCACAAATATATCTGACTTGTCCAATTTGTATAGTTTATCCAGAGAAACTTGATTACCTGCAGTTCTAAACCATCCCTCATCTAGACCATATGGTCTTTTCCCTGCCTGTTGTAAGTTTCTTGTTTCTTCTTGGGCTGGATCAAGTTGATATGATACTTAATATTTTGATGTCCTCAATTATTGGCAAAATGTCCCAAATGTCCACACTTATTACAAGTTAACCGTGGCTTATTGGGGGCCTAGATCCCTCATACTATTTATCTTTATTCCTACAATTGTTGAACTCTCTGGATTTTTGGGGAATCATCCTGAACTATTATTATTGTTCAACTGATTGTTCAGTTTGTATGCCCAATTTGGTGCATCAAACGTTGATGAAATGACCTCAGATGTTCTATCATCTGAGAAATGGTATATTTGTTACTAAGAGTTGACGCCATCATTCAGTGTAAGTCTTTGTGAAGTTGCAACGTGTTCTGCAACTCAATTCTTCCATCAAAAGCAGTCATCATATTAGTTCCAGTAAGGATCTGCGCTTCCTCATAAAAATGATCAGTGAATGCACCTACTGTTTTGTCCTTCTTAAACTGAATTCATATAAATTCTTGCTTCTGAGCTGATATTTTATCTGGGCTCCCAAATTCATTCAGAATCGCCTCCTTATAGCTCTAGTTTTCCCTGCAAAGGTAAGACAAAACTAGCTTTTTGGAATGAGGTATTGAGGCAATTTATGACGGTGACAGCTTTATGACAGTCGCTGTAACTATACATTGTCATCTCAAATAAACGGAAGAAAGCAGGCGCACTATCCTGATGGAAAAAAGGCAACTTAAGAGTGTTCTTGAAGTCTTTGACGATGATTGAGCAGTGTTTCTAATTGGAATTTGGATGGAATCTGGAGTTGCTTCAGGCGTTATTTCAGGAAGTGCCGCAATGGTTGGGGCATTACCCAAACAGATTTGATTGTGCTGTCATTGCAACTTTCTACTTTGATAGATGCTGATGCATCCCCTGATTAAATTCACCTTGTTAACTCATCCCATGAGCAGGTACAGTTAGAATTTTTGAGGTCATCCAATCGTCTTAGGACTTTATTCTCCCAAGCCAAGCATTTTTGTCATTTTTCTGAAGTTGACAATTTTTATCTATCTTTCCGTGTAAAGTCACTTTCAAGGGTTTAACTTATTTCTTTAGTGAAGCCTCTCATTTCTAGACATCAAATAAATGATCATATAGCTCTCAATTTTTCTTTTCACACTTGAACATTTCGTCAAATAATTTAATGACTTAGAGTTTCACTGAGTTTAATTCAGATTGAGTCACCTATTCCAAAGCGTTCTTAATGACGATCTAATTCTGTGCAAAGTTTTTCAATATTAGCTCTCATCTTTTTGCTAAGTCTTTTGAATTTTCTATCCATATCTTTGACGGTATTCTTAATCTCCTGTCTTCCCTTGATAAAATCAAGCATGAACATGTGGGTTTTAGTGCTGGCGGTGACCATTGGCTCAGTTGCATCCTGAGCTTGATTCAAATTGGAAATATTGGGTTTAGCCAATTATCAGTGTTTTTCCACATCTACTTCCATCAATGATGAGCCCAAGCTGGTTGATAATCTCTTGAACTATACCTTGAAGTTTGGCATTCAGCTCAGCCACCAAATTCTTGATTTGTGTGTTCAACTGCTGAACACACTGTAATGTAGAGTCCAAGCCGGTGTTAACATGTTGAAATCTGGCGTCTAGTTGTTACATCAACGCTTGCTGTTGTACACTATCCTTGTTGAGTGTATGCAACTAGATTGGCAACCACCGCCTGCTGTTGGACTAGGCTGGCTCTCATGTTTTAGATAGTTGGATACACATACTTATTAGACATAATCTCAAATGTTACCATTAGATTAAGCAGATATCCCACTAAAGTCAAGGTTTTCATATGGAGAAAATTTTCAAAATGTCATTGCTCTTACTGATTCATCATTTGGTGAAATAATCAACAGATTTGATCAAGGTTATTAGTTGGCAAAATTTGAAATCCTCTTATCAGGATATCGCTAATACTGTGTATATTGTCTCAGATTTGCTCTGATAGTGGTTCATATATTGTCACAGTGTTCTCATTTACTCCAATTTATCAATAGGTGAATATATTGGGGATTTACCAGCATATCCGCCACTAAATGGATATTTCCTTGATGGGATGCTGATGATCCCTCTTCCTCATTTCTTTGGTGCTCCATATTAATGAAATTATTCATCATTATTAAATTTGTATAACTCAACTCAACCCCTGTATTGAGTACCAAATTTAAAAACTGTGGGGTTTTCACTGGTGCACAGGTTCACTTAACTGCGGACTCTAGAAATAAATATAGACTTACTAATTGTATGAGGACAACTAGCTTAATCAAACTTTTATTAATGAGTAGTTTTGCCCTACTCTTGTTGGATAAGAATATAATAAAGTGACTTTGGCCTCACCATGGAAGTACGTAAAGATCAAAGTGACTTCAGCCTCACTCTGGTGATTGAAACTTAGACAAGAACTCTCTTCAACAAAAAGCAGATGAACTATAAGATATAATGATATATAAGATATAGGTCTAAGGGTGTTTATTATTATTAAAATTAATGAATATTTATAGATAGCAAGGGAGAACATATGTTAATGTAACTATGGTAACCACAATTGTATTGGCATGCCTAACTGACAAAAAGGGATATTAGTTTAATTTTGAGAAAGATTCCAGCTGGTTTTCATGAGGAATAGCGCGTTTAAATCGCCATACAAATCAGCCAACATGTCAGCTACCAAACCTGACGATTTCCCTTGAGTAATTGCTCATTTTGAGTTAACTTACTCATATCCACGTTGTCAGCAACAATCCCTGACAAAATAGTAATTATAATTATCATCAGATATGATCCTCTGGAAATTATAATCGCGTATTTGGTCAGATATTAACACCAAATAGATGAAATTTAAATTGTCATCATAAAGCTTAATTGTAGCTAAATTAAATATATGAACTAATATTTATTTAATGGACTTTAAACAATCCTAAGCTGAGTAATGTGGTCATATAAAATTCTTACATAGATTTTTTGCTGAATGGTTTATTTAAGGGCACAGACGCTATCTGGGCTAATGTAATAAACTGATTTTGACGCCCAGATTGCTCTTCGCCATGCCTGTGAGCCTTATACAGAGTTGTATCAGGTTATGATACCAATTTAATAATGAAGAGACTGATGTTAAGCACATGGTACATTTTCTCCATCAATGTGCTGCAACTTTTGAAGCTCTAATAAAAGCATTGGTGGCCCATGTGATCCTAAACCTTAGTAAATAACCCTGAAAAAAATTACCCCAGCCTTATGGACCTCAATTTGACAGACCTGATATTAGTCAGATTTCCTGTTACCTTTGTATAAACCTGGGTCATTACGCCAATCACTGTCTTAATCTGTGTGCTAAACCCAAAGTTTATTTTGTGAGCCCTTTTCATTAAGCATACTTGTGAAAAGTCAGGGCGGAGTAGAATTGGGAATTTCACTTCTGAACTTTTTACAAAAATCCCATGTAAGCACCATTCCCCATAATTTTGTTCCGCTAGGCCAATGTCCACTAAGGATGACCTACCTCTGGCGTTTCTATATAGTTTAGTAGATGATATAGTAGCAGTTATTAAGCAGTACCCCAAAAATGTGATGCCAAGTTGTCGCAGAAAGAGGCAGTAAAGCCTTATGATTAGCAGCTACAACATGATCTTCCAATTTTTTTCTGAGGATATCCCCAAATTAGAAGGGTTCCAAGTGGCAATACCCATCTATATTTTAAAAGCCTTTAACCCTCAATTAGGTGAACTACTTCAAACTTATTTTTTAAAGCAGACATGGTTGTGGTCCATGCACTAAATTTGTGGATGATTATTTCTCAGAGTGTACGTATATATGATATATCTGTAAATAAGTTTAAAATCTGAAATATTGTAGATAGTGGGATACCGACTAGTATTGTGTCCATTTGACTGGTGAAGAAACTGGGATTTGTACCAAACATAGATTATTGCAAAATCTATGGTACTGCCATCTCTCAGACTACAACCTCTGAAGGAGCGTAAAGTGCATACCGCTGCGGTTTGGCTCTTTAGTAAAACCTCTGCCCTTTAATTGTTTTCCCTAACCATAATTAAGACTTTTATGGAACCTCATATATGAGGAAGTATGGAATAAAAGCTGATTATAAAGAAAATCTGCTAAAGTTATTAAGCAACCTCTTCTGCTACTTTATAACTGGAAGGTGTAACGGATCAGGATGCACCTGATCAGTACATTGCTTCAGGTCAGGTGGCACTTGATCTAAATATTGCTTCGATAGGAAGGGCCTCAAACTCAAGGAAGTCAGAGTTAGTGAGATTTGACATTCTGAAACTGAAATGCATCTGAGAAAACATGACGTCAGGCTTATGAATGGCGTATATCATTATCCAGTAGGATGTGGAGTCTTTGTGAGCGATGTGCTGAATGGTGTTTGAGAGAGCCTAGCATAGGAGGGAGCTTATTACAATAATAGCAGAGTGCTATTTATTAGGGTATGGTTGGGCCCTGAATGTCCAGTTGCGTCTTTTTATAAAAACCCAGGAAATTTAATAAAAATCGCTTGCTGTCATAAAATAATATTTTATTAAATTAAAGTATCAGAGGGGGTGGAAGGCGAGTTGGTAGGGCGTACAGCTACCAACCTGAAGGTTGTGGGTTCAATTCCCACCCTTCACACATTGATCAGGGTGCCAGACAAAGGAAGCTATTGGCAGTTAGTAAGTCTAATAACACGAAAACCTTACCCATGACGTAACCAGAAAAATTTGAGTCCTAATCTGGAGGTGAAAAAACTTTCTTTGACGGAGTTGACCCTGTTCAGGTCTCATGTCATTTCTTTCTTTCGATTCTTTCTTTTGGTAATGCCTGTCCCCTGGTCAGCTTGCCTCAGTTAAATAAATAAAGTATCAGATTGAAGCTATGAGATCAACAAATGAGCTTGGCGTGGCATTGGCGTCATTCTCAGCCCTCTCATGGAGCCAGACCCTGGTGTTGGTGTGCAGCATTGTGGGAACAGTGGTGCAGGAATACGTGGAAACAATGAGACATGGCAGAAGGGTTTAAGGATAGGCTTCTGCAGGTCTGTCCCTAGTATGGTCCTTGATTTTGCTCTTATTGCCCAATTCCTTTGTGGCATATTGGCGCAAACCTGCCCGTTACATTAGATGCAACTCAAATACATTTTTGTCAGTCTTGTGGGGGCCCCAAGAAGAGGTGGTGGCCCCATTAGGGGAGGAATGGTATAGCCATGTTTTGACAGTGGTGATGGTGAGTTTCTCATTAACATTTGTGATAAGAGAGGTGGTTCAGGTATGTGGTGTAAGTCCCATGGAGGTGGAGAAGAGCCATGGAATATCCAAATCTTTAAAAGGTTGGGCAGCATTGCCCATGAAAGTCTTGGAGAAGATTCACCAAGTGGTGTCACAAGTTCAGTTTAAGACGTGGTTGGCTCAACCAACAGGAGGAGAGACCCCTTTCTCGCTGCAGATTGCACAAATTTCTGGAGGTGCAAGCATAAGACCTGGATGGGTGGGTGCAAGAACTGATTGAGGAGCAAGGTCGCCTTCCAGGTTCCATGGATGAGTGTGTCAATTGGATTGACTGGGTCACCTGTATGGATGAGGTGCAGGGTGAGGCGTGGTTGTCTTTGCTGATGGTGAGTCAGGGGCAAGGATTGGTTGAAGAATATGCACATATTTTTCAACCTTTGACGAAAGCATTATGAGTATCATATTCAAAATCATTGAGAAAGTTTTGACAGGGGCTTCAAGTAGATATGTTGGCCGCTATGGCGGCTGCCAAAGTTCAGAGTACGTTAGCTGAAGAAATACATTGGCAGTACTGGTTGAGAAACAGTTAACCCTGACACAAAACCTGTGGGAGGATTCTATGTCTCCAGGAAGGGGCCAGTCTACTGCAGTGGCTCATAGAGGTTAAGGAGGTTGGCAGGGATCATTCAGAAATTTTGGAAATATACATGAAGGGTTCCACCAGAGAAACGTTGAGGAGTTGGAAAGAACAGGAGATCAGGGATTTGGGAAGGATAATGGTCACAAACCTACCTTACCTAAGGATTTGCAATCTGAGAATGCTTTAAACATTAAATGTACTTTTTTGCTTTATCCTCAGTTATTTATTCCAGTGGAGTTATATTTGCAAGATCGGACAGAGAGGGTGCTGGCCCTGGTGGATACAGGGGCTGAGGAAAACTATGTAGAATTTGCTTTGGCAGAAAGTTTGAAGTTGGAAATGAGGAAGGGTCCTGATGTGGTGTTTGCTGACTTGTCAAGGAGGGTCCCTCATGGCGTTTGGAGCCTTGTGTAGTTGTTCAGCAGAACCCATTTTTGGTTCAAAGAGAGCTTCTTGCCATCAGAAATCTGGCCCATCATGTGGTATTGGGGATGCAATGGTGGCATTGGTTTCAGCCCCAGGTTGATCTACCACTTAATAAAATTACTTTGAATCCTCTGATAATGCCTTGGATGAGGTGGAAGATGGAGGTTGGAAGTGATGTTCCTAAAAGACTCAGAATTATGGGGGAATGCAGGAGGTATAGTTACCAACCAAAATATAGTGACTTTGTGGGTGTATTTGTTCCTATTAGGAACTCACCTTTTTCCCCTACTGGTTCTTTTGCATTTTCATTCCAGTTTAAGGAAGGGTCAGAGCTTCCCCGGAGATGTCTGGTATACCCTCTTAACCAACAAGTGATAGGAGCATTGGAGAGCCATGTGAAATCAATGTTGGACAAAGGTTTTATTGAACCTTCTAAGTTGCCAGTTGTGTCTCCTGTATTACTGGTGCCAAAAGCGAGTGGCGAACTATGCCCATGCAAGGATTTAAGACGTCTGAAAATGGTCACTGATCCTGATCCATATCTGATGGCTTTGTTGGAGGAAATTCTCCCAATGGTTACTGGTTGCAGCATTTTTACAAAGTTAGATGATGCATATGCATTCAATCAGGTACTGGTGAGACTAGAACCTTAAGATATATCGCGTTTAAGTGCCACTTGGGGGTGTATTAATATCTCATGATGATGTTCAGTCTTAGAAATGCTACAGAAGTGTTTCAGTGAATAATCGATCATGTCCTTGGGGATATTACACAATGCTGTGCCACCTATATGAATGGTATCTTGGTGTTTTATGGTCCTGAGAGGATTATGTATGAGATGTCCGGGAAGCTCTGGGGGCAATTGGCTAAATGGGTCTGAGATTGAACTTTCCAAGTGTGAATTCAATCAAAGTGTGGTGACGTTCCTAGGCAACGTGGTGCTCCAGAATGGATTAGGAGTACGTCCGGATAAACTGCGTGTGGTATGAGCTTGGAAGGCCCCTACTGATCAAATGGGGGTGCAGAGTTTTTTTGGGAACATTGAGCTTCCTATGAAAATTTGTGAGAAATCTATCCCAAATGGCCTTACCTCTCACGTGTCTAATGCAGAATGTTCCTTTCATGTGGGGAAGAAAAAAGGAGCAGGCATTCAAATTATTAAAAGGATAAGTTACTTACCACGCCTCTCTTGGCCCATCCAGATCCCAGGAAACCATTCATGGTAGAAACTGATGCTTCAAATTATGCCGTAAGTGCGGTGTTACTAAAGGAGGGGGAAGACGGGCTCAAACACCTTGTGTGTTATTTTAGCTGCAAGATGATCCTCGCTGAAACTAATTATCCAATATATGACAAGGAACTGCTGGCAGTGATGGCAGCCTTGCGGGAATGGCAGCACCACCTGCTCTATGCCTGACAACCTTTTGTTGTTCAAACGGACCATAGAGCGTTAAAATATTATCATGCTCCAAGGAAGATGAACCAGTGGTAATCCAGATGGCATGTGGAGCTAGTCCAATACAACTTCTGGGTAGAATACAGGCCATGTTTGACAAATGTTCTACCAGACTGGTTGAGTCAAGATGAAGGCTTAGCATGTAAGAAGAAGGAATTTGAGGAGTTTATACAGCCGCAATGATTTGACCAGACCAATTTGTGATGATTGAAGGTGGGGGAGTGAGTTGGGGGAGAAGTCTGCTGGAAGCAAATAATGTCAGAATTCAGATGGCAGAAGAAGGCCAAGATGAAGGAAGGACAGCCCCACAAGCGCCATAAGGCCAATTTGAAGAGGAGTGGGGTAGTATACCACAATTTTCACATATGGGTTAACAACCCATCTTTACAATGGGAGGTAGTTCAGGTCTCTCATGATCATCTGCTGGCAGGTCATCTGGGAGCAGAGAAGATAGTAGAGTTGGTGCGATGAGACTATTTGTGGCCAGGTTTGCAGAAGGATGTCAAGAAGTATGTGAGGGAGTGTTTGGTATGTGCAAAATCGAAACCCTCAAGGGAACCTCTATCAAGTAAGTTAAACCCACTGCAGATACCATGTGCACCATGGAGTTCAATTAGTGTTGATTGTATAATGGTTTTTCTGAAGGTGAAAGGGAAGAATGCGGTTATGGTGGTCATGGATAGACTGATTAATTAGCCGAGTTTTTCCCATGTACAGGGAGTTTCTTGTAAATGATGCAGTAAGAATTTTCATTGATGAAGTATTCTCCCAGCATGGATTATCTGAGGAAATTATTTTTGGACCGTGGTCCATATTTAACTTTAAAATTCTGGTCAAGTTTGCTGGGGAATTTGGAAATCAGGCCTGGTTAGTTTTCAGCATACCATCCCCTATCCAACGGACAGATGGATAGAGTGAATCAGATACTTGAGCAGTATCTCTGATGCTACATCTCCAATAGGCAAAATGATTGGGTTCTATGGGTTCATATGGCCCAGTTCTCTTATAACAATCACTGTCAATTGTCAACAGGAATGTCTCCATTTTTCGCAAATTGTGGTATAAATCCCAGATCAAATGGGGTATCAATGGGTGGAGTATGTCAGGGGGCGGATGAGATGGCGCATACCATGGTGGATATCAGGAAGAAGCTATGTGGAATTTTAAGCAAGCAGTGGCTCAGCAGAAGCATCAGTTGGATTGACGAAGAGCGCCAGATCCAGAGTTTGAGCCTGGGGACTGGGTAATTGTGGTGGCTAAGAACTATGCTGTTCCAGTTGAGAGTCATGAGCTGGGACCAAAGTTTTTGGGCCCAAACCAGATCATTTGAGCCATTAATTGGGTTGCTTTTTAATTTGAGATTTCCAGAAGGCTCTAAGGCCCATCCAGTAATTCATGCTTCCCAGTTACAGGCATTCAAAGGAATAGGTCCAGATTGACCAGGACCGTTAAACCCTAGGGAAGGGGATGTTTCATAATATGAAGTGGGACGGATATTGGATGTGAGATGGGTGAAGGGCCAGCAGCAATTGCTGGTGAAGTAAAAAGGTTAACAGGTGGAGGAGGCAACATGGCAGATGAGGAGAGACTGAACGTGATTCCTGGGGGAAGGTCCAGGAGTTTTGGGCCTCAAAGGGGGTGATTTCACAGATCAGGATGCACCTGATCTGTACATTGCTTTGGATCAGGTGACACTCAATCTGAATATTGCTTCTATAGGATGGGCCTCAAACTCAAGGAAGTCGGAGTTAGTGAGATTCAACATTCTGAAACTGAAATGCATCTGAGAAAACATGACGTCAGGCTTATGAATGGCGTATATTATTATCTGTAGGATGTGGAGTCTTTGTGAGCGATGTGCTGGATGGTGTTTGAGAGAGCCTAGCATAGGAGGGAGCTTATTACAATACTAGCAGAGTGCTATTTATTAGGGTATGGTTGGGCCCTGAATGTCCAGTTGCGTTTATTTAAAAAAACCCAGGAACTTTAATAAAAATCGCTTGCTATCATAAAATGTTATTTTATTAAATTAAAGTATCGGATTAAAGCTATGAGATCAACAAATGAGCTTGGCATGGCGTTGGCGTCATTCTCAGCTCTCTCATGGAGCCATACCCTGCTGTTGGTGTGCAGCATTGTGGGAACAGTGGTGCAGGAATATGTAGCAACAACATGGCATGGCGGAAGGGTTTGAGGGATGAGCTTCTGCAGGTCTGTCCCTAGTATGGTCAGCGATATGGCTCTTACTGCACTATTCCTTTGTGGCATATTGGCGTGAACCCGCCTGTTACAGAAGGATGAGGCCTTTATATCAAAAACAAGGATTTATTAACCTTGTATTTATAGATGGTCTATTGCAATTGTCTATCAGCGGCTATGTGGCCATACATAACGGTTACTAAAACATATTGTAGAATCTAAGGGCATTACCTATGAGCTAATTGCAACATAACCACTGCTCTAGGTAACCAAGTCAAAATAGGGACTGATATCAATAATTTGTCCCTTAAGGATTATATAGCAAGATAGTTGCCCCGTTTGAACATTCCCATTTGGAACTTGTCATCGCACCTAGCTTATCCTGCCAGAACATAGCAAGATTAAAAAGCTGGTAGCTGATCAATATCCATATTCTTTACTGATAAGAGATACCAGATAGTCACTTTTGTTCATATTTTACCCATTGATGAGGAATCTAGTATATATGATTTCAGAAATATGGGTGAACTTGGGCTAAATAGCAACGAGTGTCAATTGGTATGTTCCTTGGTACCTAGGGAACATCTTTCTGGGTTGACAGTGAATAAAAAAGATCAAGCGCTGGCTTCATTTGAAAAGTATAGTAGTATTTTTGCTAAAAATGATTATAATTTGGGGTGTGCACATGATGTGTTACACCAGATCAATAATAAAAATCATCCTCCCATTAGCCTTTGTCCTACTAGGTGGTCAAAAGCAGCGAATGAAGTCATTGACCATAAAATTAATCAACTCTTGCATCAGGGGATATTAGTGACTTCCAAAAGTACTTGGGCCTCCCCGTGCTTGCTATCAAAAAGAAAGATTGATCCAACATAGTGACAATTGATTATAGAAAGTTTAACATTATTACCAAAAAGATTCTTATCTGCTACCTTATATTGATGATACAATAGATCGCCCATGCAGTGCACTATATCTCTCTGCTATGAATTTGATTTAGGGATATTGGCGGATTTAGCTGCTTAAGGAGGAACATGAGAAGTGCACGATGTTTACCGCTCAGGGTCTTTAACAACCTACTTGAATGCTGCAGGGGCTATGTAACACTCTGGCAACATTCCAACGCGCTATGGAATGCATAATAGGGGATTGAAACATCTCCTGTGTTCTGGTGTACTTGAATGACATAAATGTTTTTTAGAACGTTTATAAAGCATCTGCAGAACCTAGTGGAAGTTTTTGCCAGCTGTTAAGGCTAATCTGTAAATCAAGCCACATAAGTGTAGTATTTTATGGAAACAACTTTCATACTGGTGTTTGTCATTGACAAACAAGGCTCAAGGACCCATCCTGCTAAAGTTGGGGCTATCAAAAAAGTCATGGCCAAGTAGCAAGAGTGAATTCGAGTATTTTTGGGAATGGGCAGCTTTATTGCCTGTTTGATAAGAACTTTAGTAAAATAGGCGAAGCACTGTTTCACCTCAAGACCAGAGTACTTTTTCAATGAATGGGAAACTGCCAGTTAAAATTTTTTCAGATTATGCTTTGTTGCACTAAAGCACAGATACTTACGTACCCAAACTTTGAAAAACTGTTCCTTGTACAGACGGAAGCATCTCTCACCACCACAGAGGTGGTGTTATTCAAGTTCAATAAGGAAGGGCTAGAACACACTATCACTTATTGTAGCAGAACGCTGGACATAGATGAGCGAATTATACAGTTGCCAAAAAAGAATGTATATCTGTTATTTATTCTTGCAAACAATTTCAGGTTTATATCCATGGCTTTCATCTAACTGTGGTAATGGACCATGCCTCCCTGTGCTGGCTACAAAAAACTTTAAGGAACTCAAAGGACGGTTGTCTCAATTGGGCTTAAAATTACAAGCGTACAACTTCAATATTTAACACCAGCCCAGAGTTAAGCACCAAAACTCTGATAGTCTCTCTCTTGCCCACCATGGTCTTACTGGCTAATCGTGCCCATGAATAGATTGAGAATATGGTGACTCATCAGTAAAGAGATGAACCTGAGCAGGTTTAACGCACGCTAGAAAAATTATTTTAAACACTTTTGTGGAAAAGGAGAATCTGTTTAAGATCATTAATGAACAACCTTCTTTGATCCCTAAGTCCACTGAATGGATGGATCTAACTATTGCCGCGCCTAAGGTGACAGGGCATGGTGGCAATAAGAAAACGATTAAACATATATGATTCCATCTATATTGGGTTTCTTTGTTTTTGATACCCATGAAATTCTCAGCTGCTGCCAGGAGTGTCAAGCAGAAGCACCCTACTGGAAGGCCACTACTATTCGATTAGTTAAGCCAAATTTTGCTTGGCACAACATAGCAATTGATGTTGTGAGGCCCTTAAACACTACATATGGCCAATTTAAATAAATTATTTTATCTATCAATCACTTCACCAAGTGGATAGAGGCTAAAGCAATTAATACCTGGGCGCGATGACCATAACTAAGTTCGTTTTGGAAAATATAATTTATTAATATGATTGCCCCAGTTTATACAATGGATAATGGGATTAACTTTACATCACAAATGATCACAATTTCTTAATAATTTAATGGGAATAAGAGGGGTATTAACTACGCCCTATCACCATCAGACCAACGGAACCATTGAATGGGTGAACAGAATGCTGGTTGGTATATTATGTAAGTTGGCCACATGCAAAACGTCCAGTTGAATCTTTTCCTACCTTCCACCATATTTTCCTACCACATCTCATATCATTTGGCCATGGGGCACTTAACATTTGCCTCACTTCATGAGAAGAAGCCTGCGCTGCCCCACATTTTTACTCTAGTGCTAAAGAAGAAATCATGAGTTCTAGCTAATACTTTTCTAAGCTTACCCAATCTCTAATTCAGTTACAAAGCTCTAATTACTCACATTTGGTTTGGAAATTCAAGGCTAGAGCCTGCAATAACGAGTACCATCAGACCTTACCTACTCTTGGTGTAGGGGGATTGGTCTGGTATTATGATAACAATGATTTTAAAAAACTTAGAAAGCTATGGCAAATCTGGAAAGGTCCCTTTGAGATTATAAAGCAGACATCTACAGATGCCTAAACTCTGAAGGATCCCACTAAGGGCTACCTTATCAATTAAGCGCACGCTAATTTCCTTAAGAAGTACTACCTGAACTCCATACTTATGGCCACTAGCTCTCAATAACTCAACTGACTCCCACTCATCTTTGTTACCTGATGTTTAGTCAAGTGGGGGGAGATGCTGTATTTGGTTTGTCTAACCATTAATTTATATCTATAACAAATTTTATATTCAACTAATCTTTAGATAGAGAATTAGATTTGATCTTAGTAATTAATATGTCGTGCAGCCCAAGTTTGATGTGGAGTTGGTCCCTTATCAATTTACTATTGATCAAATCCCTAAATCCCCACTGACACATCTCTCATTCCCTTACAATTTATACCATTGGCACCGTGGCTTTAATAAGATAATCAACTTCTATTTTAGATTAGATCCCTATGCTAATTTGCCCCTGCGTCAGTGTAAAATATTGTTAATAGGGCTCTTTATAATTACCATGTCCAGCCATCAGTAGTTTGTGTATCACAGGTGTATTTCAATTACTATGGCATATCAATCTTTTGTTGGAATTGCCTTGATCCCTACTCACTCATTTTCTTAGCATAATTTGGGTATTAAGCGTTGGTTTACAAATCATAATTGCTGCTTAGTAATCAATAAATGCATTAATGAGAGCGCTGGTAGCAAGAGCATATCTTAGTATGTTAAGACCTGGAAGGAAGTCCTTTTTCCTAAGTAGCTAGTTTTTGGTCTACTATTAAGGTTAGTATCATGAGCTACCAAATCACTGGAAGCAATAGATACTACAGTGTATTCTATTACTTTAAATAATAAACACCAATTTTCAAAATAAACTTATTTGGTTAAGTTATAACCAGATTACTGTCCTCAACAATATCTGCTTTGGTTAGGTATTTTGACCTGTGCATCAGAAATATGATGCCTAAGCGCCGACCTCAACACTATAAACTCATGGGCCCCTTAGCCACTGTCATTATTCAATACTATGGTGTGATTTTTTAGTTCAGTAAACTAATTACAAAAATGAAGTCTTATTTAGTTTTTCTTTGAGGTAACTCTTTAAAACAGTTACCTTTTGTTTTGTGTGTATCTTAATATATGCATTTTATATCTGACACCGCTGCAAAAGTTTCATTATTTTAAGTTTACTACAGGGTAAAATCTGTCACCCTGCACATCAACTTTACTAGTATGAATCTTGACCTTAACTGATTTGCTCTTGGCCTTGGCGCCAAAGATTCACATGAGCCTATAATTAAGGCGATTTAGCCATAGATTAATTTTGTGACAGTCAAGGCACTTCCTGACCACCACATAGCCCTGACCTTCCCAAGGTGGGGATCGCGGCTAATAGTATTATAAACAATATAAATAAAAGCGTAGGGCTTGAGGGCAATGACCCTCAAAATGGCATTCTGTCGAATCAGATGCCATAAAATTGATGAAACCTTGGGGCAAAGGTGGCAAAGGTCGATATAAATGGTGACTGGGCCAATTGGAGGCTGGCAACCCAAATACTGAGGACCTAAGCATAGAGATTGGCAACGGCAAAGAGCAGCTCAGCAAATCAGGGGATGCCAAGCCAAATTATGCCAAAAACGGAAACAGAAAGAATCACAGCATTGGGCAGCTCAGAGAATCAGGAGCTGCCAAGCCAAATAACACCAAAAGAGGAAATGATGGCATTGGGCAGCTCAGTGATTCAGGAGCTGCCAAGCTGAATCCACCGCTTGTCAAAAGTATCAAGAGCCATGGCGAAGGGCAGCCCAGCGAATCAGGGGCTGCCAGGCCAAATTATCCCAAAAATGGGAATTTTGGCAATAAGGTTGACACGAGCTCTGTTTCATCCCCAATGAACAAAAATAAATGTGGAAAAGTTTCCGTAATGCCACGGGTACTCAACAAATGGTCTAGAACGGGCCTAGATGGGAATATTGGAGGCTGAGATTCTTGAAATAGGCCCACAAATAGCCCGCCACCTGTGGACTCTGTGGGGTCCAATTTCCCCATATTACCCATTCCATAATATAAAAACAACCAAGTGAAGGTGCTTAAGACAACTTCATCTTCTAATATATACAAATAAATAACCTCAAAATTGAAAATAAAATTCTGAAATTATGAAATCAATTATTGAGATTTTGATGAAAAACCAGGGATTTTGAGCGAAGAAGATGGACCAATCCTCGGATTTTGACAGAGCAGTCACCTCTCTGTACGCTCTCTCTGGGGGACAGACTGTCTTCCTCAGCGTGAGCATCATCCTCACCGTGTTCCAAGGATACCTGAACCGCTCATCAAGCCAACAAACGAGGGACTTAACCACTGCAGCCCTCTCATGTTTGTGGGCCCTCACATGGGCCCTCTTGCCCAACGGCTTTGTGGCAATGTGGAGAGACTATGTTCATCACATTAGACGAAGTTCATTCAACCTCATCTCCCTTTTATGGGATGGGATGGGGAGACCATATGAGAGAGCCCTACCTGCCTGGTATGAGCATACTACCCCTCACCTGATGGTCATCTTTTCCATCCTGTTCCTGCTGAGGGAAGCCACTTGCCTCCTCCCATCCTGAGGGAATTCCATCGCTTATGTCCAACATGTTGACGCCACATCCAAGTTTAGACAAGCATTGACCCCGGAGGAGTTGAGTGTAATGCACGGAACCTTCTCTCACGTTAGATTACAGGCCCACCTTACAGCGGCCTCTGGGGGTACAACGGCTGCATCCTTCCAGATTGCCCAGGTGATAGCGGGCCTGCTGAAGAACCTGTCTATCTGGCTTACCAACCTGTTTTAAACACAGCTGGCCCTTACAGCCTCTCTGGAGGACTGCCTCCACCTTGTGGAAAGAGCCGCCACCCCAAATGACTCTCAGGATGCCACCTGGTCAGCGCTCTTAGCCCTCAGCCAAGGGAAAATGGCCGTTAAGGAGTACGCTCAGCTGTTCTGGCCCCTAGCCAAAGCCGCAAAAGTGTCACCTTCCCAGCTCGCATGGATATTTAGACAGAACCTTCGCCCAGACATCCTCACAGCTATGGCCGCCATCCACCTGGGGGCAACCTTGGAAGAAGAGGTCACTGTTGCTTCCCAGGTAGAAAACCAGCTAGCCTTGGCCCAAGCCAGGGACCCTGTGCCTGGGAAATACAGTAGATTCCATGGACGATGCGCGGAGTCAGAGCTCATCTCAAGCCATATGGTGCAACAGGAGCAGGGGGGCCCTGGAGAGAATGCCCCACGCCTTGCAGCTCCTGCACCCACTGCTCCCAGCGGCTCGGATGGCCCCACCTACAACCTTTGCCTGACCCCTGCCCACATCTCTTCGCTCAATAAAGGAAATGGTTCCTCCTACCTGATTATTCCGTTTACTTTAAAGAGAAAGAAGAAAGAGAAAGGGGCCAAGTTAGAAAAACTGTGGGCTTGAGTGGATACTGGGGCCGGAGAAAACTACTTGGACTGAGAACTAGCCAAGAAATTGGGAGTATAAATGCAAGAAAAGGGGACCATGACTCTTGCGAACACCTCCAAGTCATCAGAATTCTGGGAGATTGAGCCCAGGATTAAGCTCCAACAGGGAGTCCACCACTTCTTGGAAGACTTTTGCGCCATCCAGAACCTTCCCCACCCCATCGTTCTGGGCATAAAATGGTGGCATAAGTACTCCCACATTTTGATCTAGAGGAGGGCCAGGTGATGCTTCACCCCAAGGAACAAGAGCCTTTGTCGTTAGAATTCTTCATTTCTGGCAGAAGCAGGCCTGGCGTGAACTCTGTGCACCTAGGAATGGAGAGGGAAAAGATACCGGAGGAATTCAGAGACTATGAACACCTGTTCCAGAAGAGCGTCGCTGCCCCCTGCGATACACAGGGCCCCTTTGCATTCTCGTTCAAGTTCAAAGGGGATGCTGAGCTCTCAAAAGGAAGCCTGGTGTACCCTCTGAACCCCAGAGCAAAGGAAGCCCTAGACCAGTATGTGAAGGATATATTGGAGCGAGGGATGATAGTGCCCTCAAAATCTCCTGTGGTGTCTCCCATCCTCCTGGTCCCCAAGGCCAATGGCGAGCTCCGCCCCTGTGTGGACTACCGTCGTCTAAATGCCAAAACTGAAATGGACCCTTATCCCATTCCGCTAATGGCGAGAATCTCACAGATGATTGCTGGGAGTCAGGTGTTCTCTAAGATGGACCTGGTCGACACTTTCAACCAAGTGCCAGTTACCTGAGCACCAACTTTACACGGCATTCAAGTGCCACCGAGGGGTATATGAGTACAAGGTTATGCCGTTTGGACTTAAGAACGCCCCTGCCGTTTTTCAAAGGACCATTGACCATGCCTTGGGCGACTTAATCGGGAGATGCTGTATCGCATACATGGATGACATCTTGGTGTTCTCCAAGTCTCGCGAGATGCACACAGAGGACGTCAAGGAGGTCCTCAGTGCACTGGACAAGGATAACCTGCGTCTGAAGCCCTCCAAATGTGAGTTCTACAAGGTCTCAGTATCTTTTCTAGGAAACGTTGTATTTGAAAAGGGGATAGCCATCTGCCCAGACAAGCTGATGGCAGTGAAGGAATGGGCAGCGCCAATGGACAAGACAGGTGTGCGCAGTTTCTTAGGGGTGGTGAATTTCCTGAGGAGATTCACCAAGGACCTCTCAGAAACAGCCGCCCTGCTTACCCGGATGACCGGGCAAGTCCCTTTCCAATGGGGGGAGGAAGAAGAGAGGGCGTTACAGGCCATCAAGGAGGCCCTCCTCACAGCGCCAGTCCTAGAGCACATGGACGCCGATCGCCCATTCATTGTAGAGACAGATGCGTCAAACTTCGCCATTGGGGAAGTCCTTTTGCAGACAGGGGAGGATGGTTTGGACCACCCGGTTTGCTACTTCAGCAGGAAGATGCTACCGGCAGAAACAAACTACCCTGTCTATGACAAGGAACTCCTGGCGATTGTCACGGCACTAGATGAGTGGCAGCATCATCTGTTGTACACACACCACCTGTTCATGATCTGGACTAACCACAGGGCCATGGAGTTCCACAAGAGCCCCTGTAGGATGAACCAAAGACAAGCCCACTGGCACCTGGAGCTGTCTCAATATGATTTTAAAATAGAATATAAGTATGGGGAGAGCAACTTACTCCCAGGCCTACTTATCCAGGACCCAAAAATGACCTTTGTGAAGGAGGAGCTGGACAAGTTCAACACGGCCATGATGCTCCCTCCCCAGTTGTTTGCATCGATACAGGAGGAACGTGCCAACCTAAAAGAGAGAATTCGGACAGCCCAACAATGCACCAAAATTGGAGAGACAGTCAGGAGAGAGATAGAGGGAGGGGAACCCAGTGAAGACTACAAGAATCTCAGGAAGGAGGGGGGCCTCATCCTGCACCACGACCACCTATGGGTCCTGACGCTCAAGCTTCAAACCAAAGTAATGGAGCTATGTCATGACCACCCCCCTGGCGGGACACCCTGGGGTGGGGAAAACAATCGAGCTAATATGCTGGAACTACTCCCTGGCTGGGCCTAGTGGGAATGGTAAGAGGGTATACCGCGCGCTGCCTTACCTGCGCCTGATTGAAGCCATCTCAAAACAAACCCGCAGGGAAGTTAAAACCACTGCAGATCGCCCAAATGCCGTGGACCTCCCTGAGCATAGATTTTATCACTGGGCTCCCAAAATCGGAGGGCTATGACGCGGTCATGATGGTAATGGACTGACTAACAAAGTATGTGGAGTTCTTCCTTGCACCTCTAAGGTCACAGTGAAGCACATGGCCAAAATCTTCGTGAGAGAGGTCTTTGTTTGACACGGACTCCCAGATGAGATCATCTTGGACAGGGGACCGCAGTTCATCTCCAGGTTCTTGGATCACCTCCTGGAAAATCTAAAAATCAAACCATGCTGTTCCTCCGCCTACCACCCCCAGTTGGATGGCCAGACGGAGAGGGTCAATCAGACCCTGGAACAGTACCTACGGTGCTACCTCGCCATGCAACATGATCATTGGATCAATTGGCTGAGGATTGCATAGTTTGCATAATTTAACCAGGCGCACTCATCGACCAGAATGTCACCCTTTTTTGTGAACCATGGGTATCACCCATGGACAATGGAGGGACACGCTGGGGGAACAAACCCTGCAGCAGATGAGTTAGTGACTGGAATCAAGGAAAATTTTGAGATTTTGAGAGCCAACCTGGAGAAGGCGGCGGAGGCATAGAAGAGGAAGGCAGATGCACATCGCTCTGAGGCTCCACCCCTCAAAGATGGAGATTACGTATTGATAAATGCCAAACACTACACACCCCTGGGACAGTGTAGGAAGTTTGGACCCCCCAACCTAGGACCCTACAAGGTCCTTTGACAGGTGAATGAGGTGGACTACGAATTAAAATTCCTGGAAGGATTGCGCGCACATCCAGTTTTGCACGTTTCACAGCTCAAGAAGTATGAAGTACCCATACCAGCAAAGCTGGAGCTGGTCCAGTAGGACAACCCAGGGAGGCGGAGTACGAGGTGGAGGAGATCCTGGACACCAAGATTGCTCGCAAAAAGCGATGATACATGGTGAAATGGGTCAGCTACCCAATAGAAGAATCTTCCTGGCAAACAGCCACTGATTGCACCTACTGTCCCCAGAAGGTGGAGGCATACTGGGGGCGCAGGGGCTCTCCTCTGAGGGGGTGATGTGACAGTCAAGGCGCTGCCTGACTGCCACATAGCCCTGACCCCCCCAAGGCGGGGATCATGGCTAGTAGTATTGTAAACAATATAAAAAAAAGTGTAGGGCTTGAGAGCAACAACCCTCAAAAAAGGCATTCTGTCGAATCAGATGCCATAAAATTGATGAAACCTTGGAGCAAAGGTGGCAAAGGTCGATGTAAATGGTGACTGGGCCAATCAAAGGCTGTCAACCCAAATTATGAGGACCTAAGCGTAGAGATTGGCAACGGCAAAGAGCAGCCCGGAAAATCAGGGGCTGCCAAGCCAAATTATGCCAAAAAGGGAAATAGAAAGAATCACAGCATTGGGCAGCTCAGAGAATCAGGAACTGCTAAGCTGAATAACACCAAAAGAGGAAATGACGGCATTGGGCAGCTCTGTGAATTAGGAGCTGCCAAGCTGAATCCACCACTCATTGAAAGTATCAAGAGCCATGGTAAAGGGAAGCCCAGCGAATCAGGGGCTTCAGGCCAAATTATCCCAAAAATGGGAATTTTGGTGATAAGGTTGACATGAGCTCTGATTCATCCCGATGAATGAAAATAAATGTGGAAAAGTTTCTGTAACGCCACGGGTACTCAACAAATGGGTTAGAATGTGTCATGGTTAGATGACTTTATAGTAGGAACAGATGCTAAAGACAAGGCTGGGCGACAGGAGGCCCAGAAGGTGAAACTTCAGGCTCTTCCTGACCTGAAACACACCTTAGATCAACGCTGGGTGCAAGCCAAGCATGCCCAGGTTGATTCTAATGGGGTGTAAAACGCCCATCCTCTGATATCGACCCAGGCACTAAAACAAATGATTTACGTTATGAACAAAGATGGCTCTATTCAGTTGATTGGAGAGCAAGGGTTTGAGTCCCATTCAAGTTATGAAATTTTAGTCTCATATAAAATATGGCTTCAATCAATTACTCGAGTGAAGGCACTTTCTTTGTATTTTACTAAAATGGACGGAAGCATCTGTTTATTGGAGCGTCAAGGCTTGGGAGCACTTTTGCGGAACCTGAATTCTCCCGGCCCATTTTAAATATGTTTTTGCAACCAACATTCCTTGTTGGTTGACTTTTTTAATAAATTTTACCCATTATTTTACGTTTTTTACAATGGTTCCTTGGGCGAACATGGTGGTGGACCTCTTCAGGAAGGTCTCCAACTATGTGGGCCACTACCTATTATCACAATTTACACGAATCCCAGGTGCTTTCTTGGGCCATTTAGGTTTTCTCTAGACCGAGACACTCAAGTCAACTCGCGCCAAGCTACCCTCAACTATGGACTCCCTGTTGGTGTCTACTCAAGTTGGGAGGTTTCTTACTTACCTGTTCTAATATGTGGTGCTTTACACCCTCGCCTGGGTTACCTCCTGCTCAAGCACCATTCTAGGTGCCTCATTTCCCATTCTCTTAACAGCTAGTTCCCTAGCAATGTGGGTTTGTGTCCCACATCGCCTTGCTGGGAACAAGAGAGTTACAGACACTCTCTTGACATTAATCAACTAACCCTTTTATTATACGAGCATACAAATTATCCGTGTGGGACTTCCATTATTAATAAATTGGGTGTGTTGGTCATTTATCACTGCCATGATGATGCTCACCACAGTTTTCTCTTTAGGTTTTGTATTAATACGTCTCGGCGTTATTTTTGCAACTACTAATTGGGAAGTGTCCACCCTTCCTGCTTGCACCTGGATGTCTCAGACTTTTTGTGATCATCTTGTCAAAACCCTTTTGGATAGATTCCCCGCCACAACCCAGAAGGGGCTAGGTAATTTGGCTGTCATCAGATCAAAACATATAAATATGTGAACCAAAAGTTGCGCGCGCCTCTTAAAATGAGGGAATCTTATCCTTCTAATCCTTTGACTCCTTCTAAATTCAGAACTGTACAGGGGTCTAGCCCCAAGAAGGAGGTAAAGGTTTCAGACGATTACACCATGATGATGTCACCCATGGTCATCCCTATAAATATCGCGTCCTCAACTAGTGATATATCCTTGAATTTTGAGATGCTTCCTACTAATTTCCTCCCCATCTTGGTGGAAATTGGGAACATCGGAGAGTCTGAACCCAAATTTAACAAAAAAAAGGGTTTCCATTATCATTTTTTCCCCAACATGTTTCCAAGGTGTATGCTGAGGCATCGAGTCAGGGCTTGGGGGTGATGGCCCTAGATAGTGATGCACACCAAACCCTCAGAATAAGTGTGGGTTCGTTAGAACCAGAAAACGCGTTTTATAACGCAAGCAAAATATCACAAAATGAGCCGTTTATATTTTCATATGGTCTGGATGAGGATTCTATTTCTGTATATCATATCACTCCTGAGAACCCTCGTTTGACCCTACCATGATTAGGGGTTCTTAGGAAGTGGAAAAAGAACTACGTTATAAGTATAAAGATGTATATGAACCTGTAGAAGGTGTGGTGGGATATGTGGCCTCAGTAGTAAGAGTGGCCCACTATCCCTCCCCTTCTATGATTCCAAAACATACCCTGATGGCTTATTGAAACTGGAGGAAGAATTTTCGGGTGAAGTGATGGCGTTTTCTGCATTGGATAATTTACGATCTGGATACTTCTTGTTGACTGCTACTCTTACTTCCTCTTATGGAAAGTTCAGCACAACTATTTTGGTGGATACTAGTGCTTCAAATAATTTTTTTGACTAAAACCTCGCTGACTACCATGTTTTGAGTTACTCACCTGGTGGTATGGTTAGAGGTGGGGCTTCTCAAGGTATTCCCACACTGAACGTCAGAGAGTCAGTCAATTTTCAGGTAGGTTCTTATCTATTGTCTGATCAGTTTCAAGCTATCAGAAACCTCTTGTTTCCCATCATTTTGGGTGTTGAGTGGTGGCGGAAGTTTGACGTCAGAACAAATTTTTAAAGAAAACACTTTATCCTTGTCATTAACAAACGGTCACCAGTTGATTGTTCCTCTGTCTGAGGATAATGCCCCAGGCAAATTACCCCATTAGCCCAATGTTCCCAGTCCGTATCTTGCCCTTTGCTGAAGCCCACTGTGGGACTTTCCTTACCTTCCTGTTTGGAGGAGTTGGCATCTTCTTTTGATGCAGCTTCAGCTAGTATGCTACCAGAACATTCTGAGTTTGATTGTGAATTTAAACTTACTGTGGATCTGGTGCATATTTCTTCCCCCATATACCCATTGACTGTCCGGGAGGAAGAGGTTCTAGATGTATGGGTGAAGGAGCAGTTTGGAAAAGGTGCCATCTTTCAGCGTACCTCCCCTGTTTTCTCCCCACTGCTCTTTGTGGAGAAGGCTGATGGAACTTTACGTCCGTGTGTCAATTATGGAAATTTAAACAATGTGACTGCACCCAACCTCCATCCCATCCCTTTAGATTCCCAGATTGCGCGCTATGTGGAGAAGGCGAAGGTCTTCTCCAAGCTGGACTGCCTCAGTGCATTCAACCAAATCCGGATAAAGAAGGACCAGGAATGATTAACTGCATTCTGCACCAGAAAAGGAATTTTCCAGTTCCGGGTTATGCCCTTTGGGCTTAAGAATGCCCCTGCCATCTTTTAACTCTGCATTGATGCTGCGTTGGGAGACTTGTTGGGGGTATGTGCGGTTGCCTACATGGATGACATTCTGGTGTTTTCCCCCAATCATGAGTCGCATACAGTACACCTTTGACAAGTAGTGGAGAGATTGAGGGCTGCTTGCCTTACCCTCAAGATTAGTAAATGTGAATCCTTCAAGTCCCAGGTCACTTTTCTGGGCAACGTCGTTTTTGACCAGGGCCATATGATAACTCCAGACAAGGAGAAGGAGATTTGTGAGTGGCCTACCACCACCTCTGTCAAGGAATTGAGGAGCTTTTTGGTGACGTGTACGTTCCTCAAGAAGTTCACACCCAATCTCTCCGAGGTGGCAGCCCCCTTATATAAGACCAGCGGTGCCAAGGTGCTTCAGTGGTCCCCCATTTTGGAGGATGCTTTCCAAGCGGTGAAGTGCACCTTGTTATCCACATCCATCCTTCGCCATGTTGACCCTGAAAAGGAGTTCATTGTGTCCTCAGATGCTTCCAACTTCACCTTTGCGGCTGCCCTGTTACAGGTGGGTGAAGATGGGTCTGAAAATCCTGTGGGATATTTTTCTAGGAAAATCTCTCTGCATGAGTTAAATTACGCCGTATATGACAAGGAGTTATTAGCAGTGGTGGAGGCGCTAATTTACTGGCGTCACCACTTACATGGCTCTTTCTAACCATTCTGGGTATGCACAGACCACCGAGCCCTATTGTACTACCGTGCTCCACATGTTCTAACACCACGACAGACCCGTTGGCATGAGACCCTTGCCCTATTTATATTTTCCTATGAGTTTGCCAAGGGCAAGGAGAATGGTTTGGCGGATGCTTTGAGCCGCAACCCTGCTTCAGCTCCCAATCCAAAGGTGGTAGAGATCCACAAAACCCGGTGATGATTCCACCAATTATGATTCTGCCTCAACTTTCTAAGTCCATGGTACATATGCCAGCGCTCATGTCTCTGGAAAATTCAGCAGAATATAGTATGTTAAAAAGGTAGTTCTTTCTCAGCCGTTATCAGCTGAATATGCTGTTGTTCTCGCTAAGAGCGCCCTGAATCAGGAGGACTTATCTAGGGGTTATCATGTGAAGGATGAGATGGTGTGGTTTCAGGGTCGCCTATGGGTTCCTGCTGGACCACTGCGCCTGGAGATCATCCAGGACCATCATGATGGAATCACCGTTGGTCATCCTGGGAAAGCAAAGTTCTTGGAGTTGATACGACGCACTTACAATTGGAAGGGCTTGCCTGTTCAGGTAGGGCGGTACTGTAAAGAGTGCCTGATCTGCAATTAAATGAAACCCAATTGACAACCTTTAGCAGGGTTGCTGGTGCCAGTCCAAAAGGCTGAAGGGCCCTGGACTTCGCTATCAGTGGATTTCATTGTGGAGTTACCCGTTTCAGAGGGGTATGATGCAATCATGGTGGTGGTGGACCGCTTTTATAAAGTTCGCCCACTTCATTCCTTGCAGAACAACTATAACTGCCGCTGAAATGGCCAGGCTCTTCGTCGCCCATGTAACTGCGCTTCATGGGGTTCCTCAAGAAATCATTAGTGACCGGAGACCCCAGTTTACCTCCATCTTTTGGGAAGAGTTGTGTAAAACTCTTCAGATTCGCCCCTGCTATTCAACTGCTTATTACCCCCAATCAGATGGGCAGAATGAGCTAGTGAACCAGTGCTTGGAACAATTTCTGCGTTGTTACACCACCGCAGACCATTCAGATTGGGTTCCTCACCTTCCCATGGCCCGGTTTAGTTACAACAACTCTTTGCATTCATCAATCAGTTGTTTACCCTTTTTTGCTAACCATGGCTTTAACCCTGCTTTTAACATGGAGCCCAGCTGTGGTTTCAAGTGGAAGCGGTGCTGGACTTTGCTAAGACTCTCAAGAAGGTCCATCAAGGGGTATCCATAAGTTTGGAGGCAGCTATGCTGGTTTATAAGGAGAATGCCGATGGAAAGCGCCGAGTGGGTCCAGCATACAAGGAAGGAGACCTCGTGATGCTTGATGCTCGCAACATCCCTATCAAGCAGCCATGCAAAAAGCTGGGTCCAAAGAGGATTGATCCTTACCATGTAGTTAGAAAGGTGGGACATGCCTCATATCAGTTGGATCTTCCCTCCGCGTTTCAGATCTTCTTCATCTTTCATGAAAGCAAGTTGACATTGTTTGAGGGCCCTCCTCCTGTGACTCCCGAGGCTTATCTTGTGTATGAGGCACTGGAATGGGAAGTGGAGGAAATAGTAGCCTCCCGCCGGGTTAAGCGACGCCTTGAGTACATGGTATCTTGGAAGGGTTTGACGCAGCAGAGAACAGTTGGGTTCCAGCACAGGATTGTGTACATGCCCAAGACCTGATTGAATCTTTCCATAATCGTTTTCCTGAGGCTGCAGGATCTCAGCCTAAGCCGACCATTGCTGCTATGAAGTTGCCACCAGCACATAAGAACTTCTCCTTAGCAAACGCCCCTGGAGGGGGTGGATCCCAAGAAGGAGGAGAGGGTAATGTCATGGTTAGATGACTTTATAGTAGGAACAGATGCTAAAGACAAGGCTGGGCGAAAGGAGGCCCAGAAAGTGAAACTTCAGGCTCTTTCTGACCTGAAACACACCTTAGATCAACGCTGGGTGCAAGCCAAGCATGCACAGGTCGATTCTAATGGGGTGCAAAACGCCCAGCCTTTGATCTCAGCCCAGGCACAAAAACGAACGATTTACAATATGAATGAAGACGGTTCAATTTGGTTGATTGGAGAGCAAGGGTTTGAGTCCCGCTCAAGTTATGCAATTTTAGGATCGGGTAGAGTATAGCTTCAATCAATTACTTGAGTGAAGGCACTTTCAGTGTTTTTTACTAAAACAGACAGAAGCGTTTGTTTATTGGAGCGTCAAGGCTTGGGCGCACTTCTGCAGAACCTGAATTTCCCTGGCCCACTTTAAATATGTTTTTGCAACCAACATTCCTTGTTGGTCAACTTTTCTTTAATAAATTTACCCATTATTTTACGTTTTTTACAATGGTTCCTTGGGCGAACATGGTGGTGGACCTCTTCAGGAAGGTCTCCAACTATGTGGGCCACTACCTATTATCACAATTTACGTGAGTTCCAGGTGCTGTCTTGGGCCATTTAGGTTTTCTCTAGACCGAGACACCCAAGTCAACTCGCGCCAAGCTACCCTCAACTATGGACTCCCTGTTGGTGTCTACTCAAGTTGGGAAATTTTTTACTTACCTGTTCTCATATGTGGTGCTTTACACCCTCGCCTGGGTTACCTCCTGCTCAAGCACCATTCTAGGTGCCTCATTTCCCATTCTCTTAATGGCTAGTTCCCTAGAAATGTGGGTTCACGTCCCACATCGGCTTGCTGGGAACAAGAGAGTTACAGACACTCTCTTGACAGAATGGGCCTAGATGGGAATATTGGAGGCTGAGATTCTTGAAATAGGCCCACGAATAGCCCGCCACCCGCGGACTCCGCGGGGTCAATTTCCCCACATTACCCATTCCATAATATAAAAACAACCAAGTGAAGGTGCTTAAGACAACTTCATCTTCCAATATATACAAATAAAAACCTTAAAATTGAAATTAAAATTCTGAAATTTTGAAATCAATTATTGAGATTTTGATGTAAAACCAGGGATTTTGAGCGAAGAAGATGGACCAATCCTCGGATTTTTACAGAGCAGTCACCTCTCTGTACGCTCTCTCTGGGGGACAGACTGTCCTCCTCAGCGTGAGCATCATCCTCACCGTGTTCCAAGGATACCTGAACCGCTCATCAAGCCAACAAACGAGGGACTTAACCACTGCAGCCCTCTCATGTTTGTGGGCCCTCACATATACCCTCTTGCCCAACTGCTTTGGGGCAATGTGGAGAGACCCCGTTTGTCACAAATTTCACATTAGTTTAGAAGTGACGATTTGAGGCCTCTATAGTAGATTTTTCCCCATTCAACCCATTAGAATCAAAAGCTGTACTTCAGGTGTTCAATGTCTCCCCAACTCAGCCTTAAGAGGTATTAATTGGTTACTTTATGGTTACCGCCTTACTTCAACCATTGCAAATGATGTTTTTAGCATGTTCCAAAAGTATAAATTCAAGGATGATTTGTATGAAAACTACTATCTATTACACAACATGACCATCAATGATATGGCCAAGGAGCTCATTACATATGAAAATTTATTAAAGTTAATTTTATAATTTCACTCTTTCATTTTTCCATGTTCTTGAGATTATTTCACGTCGACATATTGACATTAGCAGCCTGGAATTCATTGTAAGTCTTGGGGAGCAACCCAGACACCTGAACAAGGAGTAGTTCCTTCATAGAACAAAGAAAGGGCTAAAGAAGGCTGCTGCCCCCTAATCAACAAGGGCAATTTACTCATGTGGCGGATGAGCAGTGGTTCACTGCCTATCTTCTGAAGGTTTCTCCCTTTTTGATCGTTCCTACCACTAAGGAGATGGTATACAGGATCAAGGGGCTATTCATAGATTGGTGAAGACCAGGGGTCATCCTTAACAGGTAGTTTATAAAACCACAGTGCCCTATCCAACAAGGATGGGGTTCAAATTTCCCTAAGGTTCAGAGGCCAGAATATGACGCAATAAAATTGATTGATGTGAATTAAAGCTTAGTTATGTTTCTGCTTTACAACTTAGGCGTCGGTATGGCAAGCCTACTGCCAGACATTTGACATTGTAAGGAGAATGTCTATAACTCTCTCATTTCCAGCGAGGTGGTTCATGGTGCACAGCCCCAACGCCAAGTACCTAGTTGTCAGTACTGAGTGAGCATAGCCCCGCAGAGGGTGCTGGAGCTAAAGTAACTTAAGGCGAGGGCGTTTAACGAGTATAAATTAGCAAATCTAAAACAAACAACAAGGCTTGGGTGGACCCCAAAGTGAAGTCCATAGCCAATGCGGTGATCTGGGCTGGAGCATAAGGTTGCGTTGGTCTGGAGGGACCAGGGCGGCCCAGCGGTGCACTAGATGCAGGAGTTAAATTTGTGCAAATCAAACGGCTAACGTTGCATGATACCTCCACATTGAGGTCTACACACAGGTTCGCCCATGTTAACATAAATAAAAAGTAAACTATAGAGGGCGTTTTATAAAGAAGGAAGTCAACCAACGAGAAAGGCTGGTCTTGAGAAAACATATTTAAGCCATTTTGGGGGAGTCATTAATGAGAAAGTGGTGCTAATCCCAGGTGCACCAATAAGTGCACACTTCCATTGAGCAGAGTACTATAGCTTGTAATTGATTGAACGCAGGTTATTGATTTAAGGCAAGGCCGGCCTGAGCTGGAAATTTCAAAAATTGAATAGGTTCAAGACCCCGTTCACTGACTTTGAAGAAAACCATCGTTATTAATTGTATAGCTGGTTTTTTTAATGCGCCTGCGGTAACTTAGGGCCTAACTTCTTTCACATCCCCAGGACCAACCTAGGCATATCTCACCTTAACCCAGCATTGGTCCAGGGCATGCTTGAGGTCAAGGAGGCCTGCCAACTTCACCTTTTTGGCCTCATGACGTGCATCTTTGCCCTTGCTGTTGGTTTCCATAATTATGTCGTCCTCAAGCCATGACATTACCCTCTCATTTTTTTGAGGCTCCACCCCCTCCAGGGTTTGCGCCAGGGAAAAGTTCTTGTGGGCTGAGGCCAACTTCATAGTGGCGACGGTTTGCTTTGACTGAGGTCCGGCGGCCTGGGGAAAACTCTTGTGAAAAACTTCAATCAGGTCTTTGGCATGTGCGCAGTTATGCACTGGTACCCAAACGTTTTCCTTTGCATAAAATCCCTTCCAGGATACCAAGTACTTAAGTCTTTTTTTACTCATCAGGAGGCTACTATCTCCTCCACTTCCCACTCTGGAGTCACATCCACAAGATTAGCCTCCAGGATCTCTGATGGGGGAACTCTCAAACATTGTCAGCTTGCTTTCATGAAAGACTGAAAAGATCCATAAGGAAGAGGGAAGATCCAACTGGTATGATGCGTGGCCCACCTTTCTGACAATGTGGTAGAAGCCAATCCTCTTCAGTCCCAGCTTTTTGCATGGCTGCTTGATAGATATGTTTTAAGCATCAAGCATCACAAGATCTTCTTCTTTGTACGCTGGAATCACCCATCTCTTTTCATTGGCGTTCTCCTTATAAACTTGCATTGTCGTCTCCAAACTTTTGGAAACACCCTGGTGTACTTTCTTAATAGTCTTAGCAAGGTCCACCACCGCTTAAACTTTTGATCCATAACTAGGTTCCATAACGAAAGCGGTGTTAAACCCATGGTTAGAAAAAAATGAGGAACAACCAATAGACGCATGTAGAGTGTTGTTGTAGCTAAACTGGGCCATAGGAAGGTGAGAAACCCAATCTGAATGATACGTAGCAGTGTAAATCCGCAAGAACTGTTCCAAAACACTGGTTTACTCGTTCAGTCTTCTCATCTGATTAGGGATAATAGTCCGTTGAACGGCAAGGGGTCTCTAAAGAGTCTTACACAACTCTTCCCAAAAGACAGAGGTAAACTGGGGTCCACAATTGCTAATTATTTCTTGGGAACCCGTAAAAAGCAAACACATGAGTGATGAAAAGCCTAGCCATCTTAGCCACAGTTACTGTGGTTTTGCAAGGAATAAAGTAGAAAAACTCTTAAAATGGTCCACCACTACTATGATGGCATCGTAACCACCAGATACAGGCAATTCCACAATAAAATTCACCAATAAGAAAGTCAAGGCCCTTCAGCCTTTTGAACTGGTACCAACAACCCCACTAGTAGCTGTCAATTTGGTTTCATTTGTTGCAGATCAGTCACTCTTTACAATATCTGCCCACCTAAGCGGCTAACCCCTTCTAATTGTAAGTGCAGTAAATTAGCTCCAGAGCCTTTGCCTTTCCAGGATGACCAACGGTGATTCCGTCATGATGGTCCCAGATGATTTCCAGACGCAGTGGTCCAGCGGGAACCCATAGGCACCCCTGAAACCACACAATCTCATCCTTCATGTGTAACCTCTAGTAAAGTCCTCCTGATTTAAATGCGCTCTTGGGAAGGACCATAGTATATTTGGCTGACAAAGGCTGTGAAAGGAATACTTTATGAACATAGTGTATTCCTCCACATTTTCCAGAGGAGTAAGCACTAGACCGCGGGCTGAGGAAGAGGGAAGTTAAGACACAATCTTAACTGGAGGAATCATCAACTGGGTATTATGAAACTCTACCTCCTTAAGATTGGGAGCTAGTGCAGGGTAAGGCTCAAAGCATCCGCAAAATCCTTTTGCTCTTCGTAAACTCATAGGGAAACACAAATTGACCTAGGGTCTCATGCCAGCAGGTCTGCCGTGGGGTCAAGACATGAGGTGCGCGGTAGTACAGTAAGGCACGGTGATCTATACATACCCAGAAGGGTTGGGATGAGCCATTTAAGTAATGACGCCAATAATTCAGCACCTCAACCACTGCTAATAACTCTTTATCATATACGGCGTAATTTAACTCTGGCAAAGACATCTTCCTGGTATAATATCCCACCAGATGCTCTATTCCATCTTCACCTACTTGTAATAAGGCCGCTGCTATGGCGAAGTTGGAAGAATCAGAAGACACAATGAACTCTTTTTCTAGATCTACATTGTGAAGGACGGACGTGGATAACAGGGTGCACTTTACTGCTTGGAAAGCATCCTGCAAAAATGAGGTACCATTGGAGCACTTTAGCTCCATTCGTTTTATACAGGGGTGCCGCCATCTCAGAAGATTGGGTGTGAATTTCTCATGGAACATACAAGTCCCCAAAAAACTCCTCAATTCCTTGACTGGAGTTAGGGTGGCCACTCACAAATCGCCTTCTTCTTGTCTGGATTTATCATATGTCCTTGGTCAAACACGACGTTGTCTAGAAAGGTGACCTGGGACTTGAAAGATTCACATATACTGATCTTCAGCGTAAAGTTGGCTGCCTTTAACCTCTCCATCACTTGCCAAAGCTGTACTGCATGGGACTTATTATCAGGGGAAAACACCAAAATATCATCAATGTAGGAAACCGCGCATACCCCCAGCAGATCCCTAAAGCCGCATCAATACGGCATTAAAAGATAACAGGGGCATTCTTAAGCCCAAATGGCATAACTCAAAATCTGGAAAATACCTTTTCTGGTACAGAATGAGGTTAGCCACTCCTGGCCCTTCAAGATCTGGATCTGATTTAACGAGTTTAAGTATACCAGATTGGAGAAAACTTTCACCTTCTCCACATAGCGTGCAATCTGTGAGTCCAGGGGGATGAGATGTAAATCTAGTACAGTGACATTGTCTAGGTTCCCATAATCTAAAAAAGGGCGTAAAGTACCATTGTCTTTCTTCATGAAGAGAAGTGAGGAGCATACTGGGGAGGTACGCTGAAAAATTAAGCCTTTGGCTAACTGCTCCTTTACTGACACATCTAATGACGCTTCTTCTCATACAGTTAAAGGGTAAATTGGTAAGATATACGCACCAGATCAATGGTGAGCTTGAACTCGCAATCAAATTATGAATAAGCAGTTAGTACATTGTCAAAAGCCGCATTAAAAGAGGATCCAGCCCATCCAAACAGAAAGGTAAAGTACTACAATGAAGCTTTAACAATGGAGCGAGACTGAGAGTGTGGATATAGCCAGTGGGGCAGATTGCCCTGAGAATTAGACTCAGACAAAGGGACAACTAATATATGACCATTCTTTAATGTTAAGGACAAGGTGATGTCTTTCAAGTTGCTTCTGACGTCAAACTTTCGCCGCCACTCTACTCCCAAAATGTTGAAATACAGAGGTTTTTAATTTCTTGGAAACGGTATGACAAATGATACTTGCACACTTGATATTCCGCTAACCCTAGAACCTTCAGTGTGGGAATACCTTGAGAAACCCCTCCCCTAACCATACCACCTAATAAGTAACTAAGCTCATGTAGTTGGCTAGGTCTTTGTTAATAAAATTCTTAGAGGTTTCTATATCCACCAAAATAGTTGTGCTGATTTCCCCTAAAGATGATGAAAGGGTAGCATTCAACAAAAAATATCTAGAATGTTCTTTATTTATAGCAGACACCGCAAATACTTCACCCTGAAAATATTTTTTGGGCACAAGCGTTCCCCCAGAGTACGTTTTGGCATCAAAAAATGGAGAGGGATAGTGAACACTCTTACTACTGAAGTCACACATCCCACCATATCTTCAGCAGTTTCATAAACGTCTTTATATTGTAAAAGTAACTCCTTCTCCACCTCCTGGGTTCTGCAGATCATGGTAGTGGTCAAGCGCGGATTCTCTGGGGTGATTTTGTATACTGAAATGGGTTCAATATCAGAGCCATAAGAGAAGATATTTGGCTCATTTTTATAAACGGAATTAGCATTATAAAACGCGTTTTGGGCTAAAAGTGACACCATACCCATTTTGGCGACGGGATATGCACCTTTACCCAAGGCCATCATCACCAGGACCTTTGATGATCCCGCCTGCACCATCCAAATGTGGTTCCTTGAAAAGACATTTTTATTGTATCATTTTTTTTAATTTTGGTGGAAAGTTGATTATCACGACTCTCAGATCACAAAGCCTCTGTATCCACCAGGTATGTGCAAGAAGGTGGCTATATTACAGTCAGAGGTAGCAAGAATAAAGCCAAGATGCTCCAACCATTGGAAAAATGAGAAAATGGTGGTGAGCCTCTTTTACGGCTGTGACCAACAGCTGGCACACCCAATTCCACTTTATGAAAGTCCCATATGGATAATGTTTGTGCACATATAATAAAGAGGTTGGTCAAGTAATGTAAGGATAGTGTCTATAACTCTCTCATTTCTGGAGAGGTGGTGCACGGTGCACAGCCCCAATGCCAGGGAACTAGTCATCAGTACTAAGGTGAGCATAGCCCCGCAGAGGGTGCTGGAGCTAAAGTAACTTAAGGAGAGGGTGTTTAATGAGGTATAAATTAGCAAATATAGAACAAACAACAAGTCTTGGGTGATCCCAAAGTGGAGTCCATAGACAAGCGGTGATCTGGGCTGGAGCATAAGGGTAACTTGGTCTGGAGGGGACCAGGGCGGCCCATCGGTGCACCAGATGCAGGAGTTAAATTTTTGCAAATCAAACAGCTAATGTTGCATGATACCTCCTCATTGAGGTACACGCACAGGTTCGCCCAAGTTAACATAAATAAAAAGTAAACTATAGAGGGGTTTTAATAGGGGAAGTCAACCAACGAGAAAGGTTTGTCTTGAGAAAACCTATTTAAGACTTTTTGGGGGAATCATCAATTGACGAAAGTGATTCTAAGCCCAGGCGCACCAATAAGTGCACACTTCAATTGTGCAGGGTACTATAGCTATTAATTGACTGAACTCAGGTCATTGATTTAAGCAAGGCCAACCTGAGATGAAAGTTCGATTTTAAATGGGTTTTGAGACACCATACACCAAGCAATCAAAGCAAACCGTCGTTATTAATTATATAGCTGGTTTGTTTTAATGCGCCTGCTGTAATGCAAGGCCAGATCTATCACACATACCCAGAACCAACCTGAGCATATCTCTCCTTAACCCAACGTTGGTACAGGGTATGTTTAAGGTCAGGGAGGCCTGCCAACATCACCTTTTTGGCCTCCTGACGTGCATCTTTGTCCTTGCTGTTGGTTCACACAATCGTGTCATCCTCAAGCCATGACAGACATGCCAAGGAAAGACATTGATTCCAATGTGGGTATTCAGCTACCCATGATAGCAACTAGAATCCACAAGGAATTGCCATTATGATAAAACGGGAGTAAGATCCACTGGGGAGACGTGAGGAAATTATTGATCAATGAACATGGACCCAATGCTAAAGATTAAGCTAAGGATGGGAACAATAGCCATCCAGGAGTGTAGCCATTGGCTGCTAGCTTTCTTATGAGTAGCAGTTGTTTGCAATAAGCATGAGTTATGACTGTTTAGCTAGACGCTAGGGAGTTTCTGAAATCTCACAGGCTTGGGATTCTTCACGCTTCCAGTCAACCTTCCTTCCATTTTCTGCTTACCACTTACTTGATATGCATCATTTCCTCTCCTTACTGACTATATTTATCAAATCTTCCGAGTTGTTTTTAGCTGCACTAACACCTGCACTGACATTAACAAAAATTATTTTAGGTTAATAGTTTGAGGTACATGAGCAGCCTCATGCACAACTTGCATGCCCAAACTTGAGGCCATAAGGATGGTCACAACTAGGGATACTGCTATTACTATAATAATCAAACAAGAATGAGGACCACAGTTGGCTTTATTGGAGGAACTTAAGTAGGTGTAATTGTGAATTTGAATATTTTAATATAAATAAAAAATTTTAGGGTATTTATTATAATAAACTTAAAAATGAACAAAAAGCCCAGCATCCTTCACAGTGAGGTTGCTAGTTCTTATACTATGGTGGGAGGCGGATGCGTGATTCATGGGTTCTCGGGGCTTGGAATCATACTGACATTATTCTCAAGTAGGTTTCTTACATATCATTTACTAACTTTGAGTTACAATTAATTGTGATATTCTTAATTGCCTTAGAACCAGTAGATACCATAACCCCATGTTTGGTGCTCTTTCCCTTCAAACCTTTTCTCTTTAATTTTTTTGAAAAAAATTTTACCTGGGCTTATCCCAGGTTTCAGAATTTTCTCCAAAAGACAAAGACGCCTCTTGAAGCCTGATATCTAGATGGGGTTTTTGTAACAATAGCCTTAATATTATAAGCACTTCTAAAGTAATAGAAGTTTGTTAGATTTTATGCACTAATTGATCTGAAGTCTTATAAATAGTTTTTAATTTGGTCCTGAGAGTAGACTCTGGGGTAGGGGAACTAGACAGGGAGGGGCTGCCGCTACCCATCTCTCATCCAGGATATTTTCTAGATCTTTTAACTGGGTAAGTGAGGAAGCCTTTGGATTGGAACCTTTTTTTGTCTCAAAGTGATTCAAAACTCTATCCAGCCTAATTGCTGGCGCCTGAGGTCTTAAACCCACCATCAACAGGTTTGGGTGCCTTAAATTCATTCAATTCATATTGGGATCAGCTAAACTTTTTCTGGCCATAGGCGCCCTCTGTGGAATGGCACATTTGCCTGCCAGGCCGCAACTAGGCTGCAAAAATTTAGTAAAATATTTGATGGTACTCTGAATGAGGTAGTGTGATCTCTACATACACATCAGATTAAACTTTAAGATATTTTGATATTGTATCTAATAACTGAATATTTCTCACTTGGAGTTTGATAGCCCTAATGCACACCCCTTTCAAAACCCATCATGTTTATAAATGCAGAAGTCACTACAACAGGTTCTTTTGTCGCTCCATTTCTTTTTCTACTTTTCCTAAAAAACTCTCCTTTGTAGTATAACAAAATTTATAGTTATTAGTTTGTAAGTGCGTTTCTCAGCTATGATATTACCTTTGGAATACTTTATTAATAATGACACTTCCCTTTTTTATTTCTTTATCAATTATCATGATTGTAAAGTACCAACGGTATTCTGGCTGTCATTTGTAGTGTTCATATTCTAAATGGCAGTTTAATATAATTTTATTAAAAAACTCCATGACAGTCATGAAAGCATAACAACAGATATCTCCCCTTTACTCAGATGGCTGAATGACAATGTTGGGCTTCGCCCTAGATTAAGGAAGCATTTACTTATATTTTAAAAACTTTTTGATTGTATCCTTCAACTTCAACTTAAATTTATTATTTATTTTTATCCAAATCATTGAGTAGTGCTTTCTTGAGCTTAAGGCTTAAACAATTTACTTATTATTTAATGATTGATGTTATATTGGGCCTAAGGCAAAAACAATTATTATAACCCAAGTGCTTATTGTTCTATTGGGCATAAGCTGAGATCATTAACGCTACTATATTTTTAGGCACAAAGCGATTTGCAACAATAATGCTGAGATAATGACCCTAAAATTTCAGATAAATTGCCCTAATAGTGCTCCACTGGATGATGAGACAGAAATAAATGGCTGAGGATGTATTTACTGTTTAACTACTCTATTTAACCTTAATACCTGTTGGCTTCATATTGGCAGTCCAGCCTCCAATGTTGAATCCTGATCTACTCTAAGCTTGAACATGGACTGTGCCATATTCTCCCACATTCTTGAATTTCTTTCACTCTCACATGTGGTACAACATGTGGTATTCACTTATCGTTCATCATCTAGAATATTTCCTCTTTATTTTTAGCTTTGATTCTTCTCTGGTAACATTGAAAAGTGCCATTTACTTCCTTCTAGGTAACTTTCTCCTTGATATTATTTATATATACTAAGATGTTCTCTCAAAACCCATGAACCTTATGCAGTGGGTTAAGTCTTGTTATAAGAAGATTTTATCCAACCTTCACTCTGACTTTGTGAGCCTCAAGGGAATACCTTTAGACATTCCTCGTTCTACCATTATAAAAGCTAATTGACCAACATCTATAGTGCTCCCTGCCAGATCTCTCTGAGCCGCAACAAAAATCACAATGGAACTAGGATGAATGAATAGATGACTTTAGAACAATCTGAGGGCTCTACTAAACCAAAATCTCTTTCCAACAGACACCAGTAAAAGTTTTCTGGATGCTTACTTGTGTATATAGTAAAATAAGGCCCAAACTTATATGTCTATTAAAGAAAACATGGGAAAGCTAATGTTGTGGACTAGCCAAAATCATGAAAGGATTAATAGGAAAGGTGAGCTGCAATGTAGAATGGACGCACAATATGCTTCAGAGAACAACGCTCCTATTAATTATTAACTGTGCTTATGATTCTGCATTTAGCATTTCAGACAATTATAATATTTTTTAAGAGCAATGGCGAATCACTCAAAGAACTAAAGGATTCCATAATTAAGATTAGTGTTATTTTTATTAAAGAACTAATTAAATTTAGAATAACTGAAAAGTAAATAATCTGTCTATAAATCAATATACATTCCTGAAGTTAACCCAACTACTTCTGCCTACCTTATGGACGAATATGACTATGACAGCTCCTCTGAATACTCTAAAGGAAAGCTTGAAGAAGAAGAGCTGAACACAGATCAACTATTTTATAACTGTAACGCTTTTCTATACAAATCACTCTCTGATAAAACTCTAAATGAGAGCTGGGATGATAGGCGAACAAAGGCCCACCGCTGTTATGACAATGACCTTGAACCAGTCAACTTAAATGCCTCCACTCCTGATGCGCTTTTTCATACTGAGGCCACAGCTGTTTTGAGGTTGGCCTTTTATCAACTGAACGAAATTCTTCAGCACCTGATTCATCTTCCCTCAATGATAAATGCCGTTTATAATTTCAATAACTACTTATTTTTTTACTAATAATTTAAGTAGTCACATTAGTGCTGAAAAACCAAAACCTCCCAATATAGTTATTAAGGATGTTGATATGAATTCTTAATCATTCCAATCAGATACCACAACAGTAATTATCTAATTAAAAGGAACTGGTGGTTACTTATTAAAACCTAACCTATGAGGAAACCCTGCCTGAAGATAGTTTGGTTTATGAGGATTTAAGCTCCCAAACCAATTTAATTCTAATCTACAACCTTCCAAGCAATAATTTTGCCTTAAAATCATCTTAAAGGATCAAAAAACTTTTCCAAAAAAACAAACCCCTATATAGCTAATTTCCAGGCTAAATCGAACCAAGCACCCAAAGTTCTGACTTGTACAGGGCATAAGATTAATTTACAAGGTTGACCACCTAACTATAGAGATAAAAATAGCAAAAATGATGGCCATGCCACTCTTATTCAAATATTTCCAGTTTTTAGTGATGTTGGCCACCCTATCAAATTAGAAATAGACCCACCTTATTCCAACTTTGCAATTAACCTAAGCAAGCATTCTGACCTTACACCTAACCCAGTTAAGCACAAAGCCTCAAAACTTATAACTGATTTCAATTATAAGCCAAATGTTGGAAAGGTTATACTTCTAGGCTTCCCTGAATGCACTAAATTTCATCTCAGTTTAACAACCAGTCTAGGCTTCACCTGTTGGTCGGCACTTCCATTAAAAACTGAGCCACTTAACCACCTTATATTGTTAATGCAAAACCTTGTTCAATTTTAATGCCTTCGCCTACCTACCAATTGAACACTCAAATTGAAATAGATTCCCCTTTTCCTCTTACACCTTGAAGTTTTTGAACCCATTCTAACTACATTTATCTCCTCGTTTATAAGATTACACTCTTCTATCACCTATATAGCTCTAACTCCATAAAACTGACTAGTGACGCCACCAACTCAACTGCTTCAAAATTGATGACATTGAGCTTAGAATATACACTATTTATAAGCATATTGTCAATGTATATAACAATGGGTTGATGGTAGCTCCATTAATGATCTTTCTTAGAACCACTAGCTCACTAACAACAAACTCAAAGAGGACGCTGAAGTTTCTCCCTGCAATAGATTGCTTCCTCCATCCCTGAAGCAGCATTTGGGATAAACTGAAGGTTCAGTTGAAGATATCCATAAAGCTGCTTTATGAAGCCTTCCTGTTATTTTCACTCTGGCCTTATACTTCAGCATTGCTCCCATCCACTAGAAATGTCATAATGCTGCCTACGCTCCTTTGTACCTTGTCAACCTCAACTCTCAAGTTGGTGCTATCAACTGCTATGAAAAGAACGTGTAACACTTTAATAATTGCAAAGCCATATTATATTTTAAAACTAAGCCTAAACTAGCTACCTTCTACGCTCGCACTCAGATCATCCATCCTAACACTAAAACTAAGTTTGTCACTACTAAGCTGGGTGAACTAACCAAAACTTGAAATTCCCGCCTCCTTTAAAATTACGCTGATCAAGGTGAATCAAATCAGAAAAAATGTTGATGAGAGGATTATTTATACCATCGACTTCCTAAATATCATGAGTCTGAAGCCTAACTTTTACTTGATGGGTCAACACCTAAACCAACTACATGGGTTATCACATCTAGCACAACTCTGGTAGTTTGGGATCCTAACATGGATGCCAAACTCTGAAAAACCATTTCCACTTCCAGTTAATGCTAGGATGGGGCTCTGTCAGGCTTTACCCTAAATTAGACAAAGCCTCAACTTATGACTACAACTTATTGATTGTTTCTTCTGACTTCAACTTGCATTATTAATGTTTTTCTAATTATCTCTGGTGCTTTCTTCGGCCTAAGGCCCAAATACTTTATTATTTAATTTAAGATTAATTTCATATCAGAAATAAGGCCAAACAATTATTAATACCCTATTGCTTATTGTTCTATTGGTCCTAAGCCTGAAATCATTAACGCTACTATATTGCTTAGGCATTAAGAGATTTCCAACAATACTAAGTCCATGATCCAAAAATTCTGGATAAATCGCCCTAATAGTGCTCCACTGGCCAATGATAAGAGTGAATGCTCTAGGGTTATTCACTGTTTAATTCCTCTAATCATCCATACTATTTTGGGCTTACTAATGGCAGTCCAGCCTCCAATGATAAATCCTGATTGTCTTAACCTTGAACATGTACTGTGGCATCACCTCCAACATCCCTGAATCTCCTTCTACTCTCACATGTGGTACAACATGTGGTATGCGCCTATACCTTATCATCTGGAATAAACCCCTCATTTAATTTTATTTTTTGATTTTTTCTGGTACTATCTAAAAATACCATCTATTTTATAAATAAATAACTTTTCCTTTACTTTGTTTTTCTATAAATAGTTCTCTAAAGACCTTTGAACCTTATCCAGTAGGTTCAGTCTTAATATAAGAAGATTTTAGCTAACATTCACCCTATCTTTGTAAGCCTTGATGGACCACCTTTAGACATTCCTCATGCCATTTAAAAAAGCTGGTGGCCCAACAGACACCTTTTGTGACCTTAACGCCACTCTTATGTATAATTGGAAACAGACTCATGACGCCCACCAGAAGGTGGAAGGGGTGGCTGACCAGCGTAATTCTGACCTGTTGCATATAATTAGTGAGCTTATAAATAATTGTGGAACAACCCTTATTGGGTAGAGGATAAAGTATTACTGTACCCAATTAAAATAATAACTTCAGATAGAAATTTTGCAACACACTGCAGCTGAAGCGGCTGACCAAGAGGCCAAGAACATCATTCCAATTATATTATTTAAGTAAGAGATGATCTGAATGGCCACATTGGATGCCTTTTAGAAATTATTATGACATAATAGTTTAGTAAATGAGTTAGTATAAGATACTAAAGTAATTCAATGACACCTTGACGGCCTCAACATATAGTTGATTGGAGACATTTTCTTGTTACTTATCTGTATCAGAAAATGTCTCTCTGCATCTCTAAGTGTAAGCTTAGAGGCAGAGAGAAAGGCAACTAATCAGCTAAAATTGTAGTCTGTGTTGGATATCAGGAATCAGAAGTAATAGGAAAAATATTAACCACCTTACTCCCACAACCAACTAATGCCTGGACACAAGAAGGGGGTTTAAGAATTCATCTCAATTGTTTAACTGGAAAAATCAATGGTTGGAATAACTCAAATCGAACTTAGAAAAATTTCCATCAGTCAAAAATGGGCTTAAGATACCTCAATATGAAATCCTGCCCAATCAAGATGAAGGATCATTGGAATTCCAGGCGACCCTTACTCAAGGTGGCACAATAGGCAGTATATTGAGATATACCTGCAAAAGGGCAAACTTAAAGAATCTTCCTAATGATCACCCTAAGTGATTAAATTATCATATAATTTGGTACATTCAACAAACATTTTTACCCTATCAAAATACGCTATAAAGGCATTATACCATATGGAATGCATCACCTGACTAAGAGTTATCTTCCAGATTTCCCCCTCTATTCTTTTTATTAATCATTTTCCTTTTAGGGTATATATTGTTACGTTTGACATATAGGACCTTTTTTATACTACAATAAAAGTTACATCATTAATTCTATATCTCATTTTTGTACTTAAATTCATTAATTCCATTTTACTGTAATTACCAAGGGATGGATACTATAGCTGATGGGACATAAGCGGTGACTTGGCTATCTTAAAAATAAACATAATACTTGTCGTGCATCTTAGACAGCTTCATGTATTGACTGTCAGGACTCTTGGGCATAGCACCATCAAGCTCAAAAATGAAAGACCAACAGGATGGTGCTCACTACATGGGCTTATCCAATGCTTAAAAGTATCTGCACCTAATTGATTAGACCATGGAAGATAACCCCATTGATAGTGTCACTTGCTTGGTGCACACCAGAAATGGTGAAGAAGATGACCAAATGGGAAGACTACCTATCATCACATTTGAAAAAATTCATAAAGTCCTATGAATATTCCAAAATCTTGTCATCTAACATAGATTTCCAAAGAAGGTGTTCAAGACTTACTTCATAGAGCCAATAATCCAGGAGAAAGAGTCATCCCAAAAGGAATCCGCCATGGACATGACTCTCATGAAACTATATGAATCCAGTGCTCTCCCAGAGAGTTATGGATCAATTGTGAGTCTAACTTACTATATAATGTGATTCATACACCCTGCGCTTTATCACATTGTGCACTTATTAGGAGTCCATAATGAGGAATTCCACCATCATATCAATACCTAAAGGGTTTTATGGATGGCCTAAAAACACTTATATAATTCTGCATCACAAAATATAGTAAAAGTCCGCCGTTTGATCAAAACAAACATTCCTACATTATACAGCTCCATAATCAAATGGGAACTATTGATTCTGATGTTATAAAGTATGTGGAGGAAGCTATAAAGCTCTTTTGAAAGGGCATCTGGAGTCAAATAAGAATACTAAGAGATTATTTAATGCTTTCATCAAAGAGCTCTAAATACAGTAAAGTGAAGCTCGTGGAGAAATGGAAGCTCAATCTTCCACTAGCCACTATAATGAGGAAGAACAGATTAAGCTCCTCTGACCTAGCTAGACTAAGTTTTCCAACGAATTTGATGAGTTGGAGTCCTATTGAACCTCTGAGACCTCATCAGTAGCTCAGAATAAAATCTTTCAAGTAGCCCATGTCAAACATGTTTTTGCATATCATGGGATCCAAGAGTCTACTCTTTCCATTACTGAGCAACACAAACATTTGAGAGCGATTTAAGTGACAAATATCCCAGTTTAGAGGACTTTGACCAAGTCTACCGTCGCCTCAACAAAGCTTAAAGATGCTGGATTACTCTTACAGAAGAGATGAAAGCGGAGACTAACAAGCCTTCTCAGATTACCAAATGCAAAGAGATGAAAGAGGGCTTGAATTGATAAAAAGGAGTATGAGAGGATGAGAACAAAGTTTTACAAATGTACCACTCATATGAAAGCCAACAAAATTTACAATCTGGACATTCACGTTAAGAACTTGAGAATAATGTAGTCATTCTCAAAAGAAGAATTAATCTGCTGGGTGTTACGCCCTGACTTACCTTGAAGGAAATAAAGCAATATTACAATCCTCTACAGGATCAAATATGTTGACTTGAGTGGAAAGTCAAACAGAGCACCACATGTATTAAAATTATCAAATCTGAAGCTCCTGGGGTAAACGTTGTTTTTTGATTGGAGGCTACTACCTTTCTGCTCACGTTCAAGGACAAGATTACACCTGGCGAAGGGAGTATTGCATTTTTCCTTTGCATCTATGTAGCCACGATGGAAAGTGCAACTGATTATCAATGATTAAGCGTCTTTACTTGTTTAAACTAAATGTTTCAAGAGGTTACAATACCTCATATGGATAACTTGCATACCTGGAGAGATGTGAAGGAAGCGCTCATCAAGAAGACAGGTCCAAGCAAAGCCTGAGTAAGAAAACACAGGTCTTCATTATTGAAGCGTTACACCAAAATGAAACCCTTGCTGATTTTTTTGATTGTTTCTATATAGAGGCAAAAACACTGAAGACCTTGAAGATGCTTACATTAGATCATGCTGTAGCCACTGTCGTTGCTGGTTTATATAATAAACCCAACCTAGCCAAGCACGTCACATCTGTCAAATGAAGCTTCAATTCTGTCTTAGACCTTAAGGAGCCCTTCTTAATATGGTTGATATACACAAGCTAAAACCTCTCAAAAGGCATCCAAAAACCTAGAGTGTATACCGTGGAGGAAGAAAAGTCTAAGAATGAGAAGAAGCCAAGATACAACTAATGCAAGAACATTGATTATACTGAGGATATGTTTTTTGAAGAACCTGCCATTGCTAAGCAGGTAAAATGATGGTCAGCTTATGGTCAGGTACCTCTAAAGCTGACTGACCCAAAGTACCTGAAAGTGAAAAATTGCCAATCACTAATCTCACATGCACTGACAATTGAATCAGGTGATACTTTTAAAGAGGGTTATAAGGACAAAGAATATTATATCTTAGGTTCAAACGCTGAGCTTGCTGTTCTGAACCACTTAATTGCTAAAGATACTGATGATGAACAGGTTCCTGAAGGCACTTACCTCAGTTAGGTTATTGGGCGCTCCAGAATAATTGATACAGCCAGAAGTGCTAATAAATGCCTTAACCTGTTGATCTGACCCATCTCGTGTTCAGAGTCTAAAGGAGAAAAAGAAAAAGGATCCCAAGGCTGCCCAAAAGCTCAACGCAACGTACCGCCTTAAAGAGGTGTTAGCCCTCCCACCAAAGTTTGGAGGAACCATGAACAAAGTAGAAGTGTAATTCAAAAGGTCTGAGTTATGATTATATTGGATACAGGTTTACCTATCAATGTTGTCTTGTACTGACTTATCGTAAAATCATGATCTCCCCCAGACTTTAGCTACACTTACGATATAGCACTGCCATTCTAAAAAAACAAAGGTGATAGGTTAATATCTGTCTTTGCCAATCTGAGTTGGAAAGTTAGTTTCTTAACCCCCTCGGTTGCCCTGAAAAATAGCCAGTATGACTACTCATCAGGACTCAATTTATGAGTGAATAAAAAAGAGTTATCAATCTGAAAAAAGGCACTCATCACTCCTCAACTATAAATCCCACTTGTACTGTAAGATAAAGACTTCAGCAAGAAGGATTACTCTTGTCTGGCGATTACCCTGTTTCCACTTTACCTTTACAATATTTTTTCTCTCTGAAAGAAACATGAAATAGCTACCTGTATCAGTAAATGCAGCAGAGGGAATACCATTTCATGCCACTGTGGAGGTAGATATCAAAATAGGTGAATATAGAGTAGTTTTGTCAGATTCTGGTAATCAATCCAAAAATAAACCTTTCGCCAACCAACAGAGCAGGCCAATTAACCTCATAATACTTGATCCTTACTTTAACTCTCAATTAAAGCCTATTGCAATTACTCAGCTCAGCCAATTATCCCCAACATTAACTTGATCAACTACTTTATCAAAAGCTTGTGCCAAATCCACTCACGAATTATGGCCAAATATCACCACACCAAAACTCAGCAATTCGTCCCAAATATAGGAAACAATATCATATACTTTGCATAAGAGGGAATTTGGTATAGACTCAAAGATAACATCTAAAAGTTCATGGACTGAAAGACGTTTTAATGTAATCAACTTTCCACCCTAGGGAAAAATTCTTATGTCAATCCACGTAATTAGCATGATAGCACAGCACATGGACTGCCTGAAAGGGAGTACCTAATGCTATTGAGAGAGGCCTGCCAACATCCCAATTAGGGTTACGTCATATACTTTAATCGATGCAAGAATTTCACAGAAGGTGTATTTTGTCAGCAGTATGACGTTACTCAAATCAAGAAGATCCTAGGACAATTTTTCATGTTTTTATTGATATTTTTGTTGTTGAAATCCTCCCAATTTTAAGAGAATTTTGCCACCAATAAACCTAGCAATAGTTTTTATTTTATCAGCTCAAGGGCCAAAATGAAGTGGAAAATAATCTGTTAAAACTTTATGCATAAATGTGGCCAGAAGATGCCCTAGAGTTATAAATACCGGCGCCTGGCCTAAAGACTTAATTTAAAATAAAATATCCTCTAATAAAAGAAATTTTATTTTATTGCTTTACTGGTTTTTATCAGAATCCCTTTTTTGGAGAAGTGTTAACAAGCTGGAACAGCCAAATCCACCACATTTATATCTGCCTGCCTTAGAAGAAGTTCCCAGATATATTGGGAAAACTAAGCCCAAAATCAATCAGAAGAGTTGGGGCTATTTTAATAAGGCTAGTGAGTTTCTGAATGGTAAAAATACCGTGAGCCACTGACAATATCAAGGATCATTCAGCAAACTTAATCCTAATCAAGCATGCAGGATCTTAACTATCAAGCGAGCAATAATCAGAACTTAACAAAAAATGCTATTTAAAATCAGTAACACTCTCTAATATGTATTCACATAGCCAGTTTCTGGCAGATTCATCCAGACGAGAAAGTGACAATGAGATAGATGCTAGAGACAAGGAAAGCTGGATTATTTTGATACCAGCCGCCAAGGCTCTGAAGCGGGTACCTCCTACTCCCTGGATCTCATCACAGTGGGGGAGCTCATGCAGATACAACAAGACCAATTGATCTTACATCTGCAAGCGTAAAAGCTATGCTGGAAACTAATATAAGGGTTTGAGGTTTGGTACTTCACAAATCGATTCCTCCTTTGGCCTGTTCTACAACCTTAAGGATCAGGACCTCAAGATGGAGATAACATGAAGTACTTCTATGCAACAATGTCATCTCTTTCCAAACGTCTCACAAAAAGTCAAAAAACTGACAAATTCCTGGTTAATTTTATCCAAAAGATCAATTAAACATACCCAGCGAATCATTGTTAGACATAATATGGAACTCAGAAATCTACCATGTGTAAGGGGAGGATCGTTCTTCCCAAAATGCTCTACTGGACAGACTAAATTCCAGTTTTGCTGAAGTCCAAAAAGCAATTGTGGATAATATGGGACTTTCCAATGAAGCTCATGAGAGATTAAACACCCTTGAGGAGAATCTAAACAAAGAAGTCCTAAAGATAGCCGCAGAAAATTTTTGCTCACCATGAGCTATTGCATTAATGGGTACAAAACATGAATAACCGCCGCCATAAACTGGAAACTTATTCTGATTTCCTATTTTTCTCAGTCAGAACGACTTACCATACATTCCACTTTTAGCCAAAGAAATCAACTGGAGTTAAATGCAAAGCATGATGATTTTGAGAATTATGTTTGGGCTTAGCTGGATACTGTAAACAAAAACATCAAAGACCTTGCAGAAAAACCAGCCGCTTCAAATAAGGATGAAGAAGATGCCCATATCAAAGAGGAAATTTCAAAACTTTGGACTGTGGTGTTGAGATTACAGGCCAGAAATACTGAAATTACTCAGGAGAATTAGGAACTCAGAATGAAACTATTAACTGCAAATTCCTAAGTAGACAGTATGGCTAAAGACATTAAAATCAATCAAGCTTTAATCAAAGAGGAGTATGACTACCTTAAAAAAGAACTCAAATCCCTAAAAAGCAAAGCTGCCAGTGCTCGCCTAGCTTTGACAAAAGAGAGATAGGAAAAAGCTCTGCTTATTCAGCCAAAAAACAGTTTTAAAAACAAATTAGGGCTGAATTCAAGCATCAGAATCCAGTAGTTCGGAGCAATATCATAAAATTGAATCATTGGAAATTGACACTAATGCAGAAACTGATATTTTGAGCATCCATTCTATTCCTAGAGTTCAGGCATCAATCCAGACTCCAGATACTCTCCAACGGGAAAGAGGGTTTATTATGAATAATAATACACCAAGACGTAAAAAAAAAGTACAACCCCTGTGCCTGAAACAGGGCGAGATAAATTTAAACCATTTAATATACTAAAGTTCAATAAGGATGGGAAAGTTCACTCTTTTCTCAAGCTATTCAAATAAGCAATGTGAGGAGCATCAGACCATGAAAAAGGATCAGCACTGATCAACTCTCTCAATGCCTAAAGCTGTGACCTTGTTATGCCCTATTTAGGTGACGATTGATCCTATATGGATGCTAAAATTGCAGCGACAAAGCAGTTTGGAGGTCCTGATAGATTAGGAACCTGAAAAAGAGAGCTTCTTAATACTGAATTTAAGCAGAATGAGACCATTAAGGACTAGCAGACAGATTTTCCATGAGGCGCAAATTCTGCATGAGTACAACACAATAGATAAGTTTGACGCTAAGATTGCAATGCAACATGCAGTTATGCCCTTCTGTGAACTGTACAATGTCATGATACCTGCATTCAATGTAAGATTGGAAATTCAAGAGCTATGAATTACTTGAGAAGATGTTCCAAAAATTCCAATACCTCTAATTGGCCCAAGGATCAGCAAAAAATTCCGATTTCCATGCACAAAAAGCAACACTATGTCCAAACAGGGGAAAAATTTCCAAACTATGAATCAAAAATTCGAGCTAAAGCAGCAAACAAGGCCAATTATATGCCACAATTGTAGTCAACAAGGGCATTTTGCTAGCCAATGCTACAGACGGTCCAACAAAAATCTTGGGGTCAATGTTGCTCTAGAAACTAACAGTAACAGAGAGGCAGGAAAAGAGCAGGTGGAGTAGAGGCGGAATGCTCTAACACCATTAATGTTCAAACCATTCCACCTGACCCTGGAAAGCTCTTTAGGGCTGAAGATGTCACCAAAAAAACTTCTACCATATAATGGCTAATGATGTCATGATAGTCACTACTTGGGCCACAGCAAAATCAACTAAACCCTTGAAAATTACCAAAAAAGCCCGAGCAGAGGTATCAAAACCTTATGCAAAACAGATTATTGATCAGGGTTTAGACCTCCAACCCAGATGTTCAACCTACCTACCTAAGCTTAACAATGTTCAAGTAGCCATTCCCATGAAAACCTTAAAAGATAACTTCCCAGATATTTGCTCAAATCTAAAATCACACCCTGGAAATGGGCAGCAATCACAGCATTTATACAATAAATACCTCTGAAAACTAAGCTGAATGTAATTATGTGGACATAGCAGTAAACAAGGTGCAAGTTTGGGCCATTGTTGATAGTGGTGCTCCTATCAATACAGTCAACACAAAGTTGGTTAAAAAACTGAAAATTGCACCCAATGTTGCCCAATGTCAGGAATATGGAACAGCTGGAGCACATACAACTAAATCGCTGGGTGCAAACATTACTCTACCTCTCAGATTCGGATCTATTGTCATAACAGCACCTGCTATAGCGTTGTTAAATAAAAACTATGATATCCTAATTGGGACTGATTTCCTAAGAAGATATGGAGTTTTTACCAATCTTAAGGACGATACTATCACCATTCTTGGGCAGGTTATCCCACTTTACTAGAACTGGGATAGGGCAGTTGAGAAAAAGAAACCCAGTATATTTATAAAACTGAACTACAAAGATATAGTAGTCCTGATTGAGTATGTCAAAGAACGGTCAAATATAAAAACACTACCACTCAGATCAATGAGTCAAAGGGCATTCCACTTTGATCAAATTGGCACATCACTATACCATCCAGAGATCAAGTAATCAACCCAATGGGACTAACAATTAATATCCCAGAAGGAATTTATAGTAAAGTATATCAACCATGGTCTAAATCTCAATTTGAACCCAACATTCCCCCTGGTATTATCATTCCTGGCCACGGAGAAATACACATCTTATGTTCAAACCTGAAAAATAGGCCCATCTCCATCAAGCAAAATCAAACACTTGCAATTCTGCATCTGTTCCCTACCTCAGAAATTCACTCATTCCATGAGTTTGGAACTTTTTTTAAATTAGGGCTCCCTGATAAGGACCTACTCAGAATAAATAATGTTGTCTTTATGGCTAATTTAAGCAACCCAACCAACTCTGAGAAGAGCCAAGCTTAGGAGTTATTCTATAAATATCAGGAAATATTTTCATAAGATGATTTTGACTTGGGATGTGCTAAGGGTGTCACCCACAAAATCAATACAGGAGATGATAAACCAATTTGATTATGCCTGATTAGATGCTTGAAATCATCATAAGAAGCTGTATCCAAAGAGAATAAGGAACTTCGCAATTGTGGCATGCTAATGACATCAAAAAGCCCATGGGCGGCACCAATTTTGATAGTAAAGAAAAAGGATGGAAGCAACTGAGTAGTCATTGATTATCAGAAGTTAAATAACATCACAAAGAAGGACTTGTACCCTCTGCCATGAATTGACGATGCCTTGGATAGGCTAAGGGGTGCGAAGTTCTTCTCAGATATGGCCTTATCAGCGGATTTTGGCAAATAATTCTTTTCAAAGAAAAGCGTGAGAAGTGTAGAATTATATCTTAAGAGGGCCTATTCCAGCCGACGAGAGTGCCTCAAGGCTCTGCAATGCCCCAGCTACTTCCCAAAGAGCTATGTACGCAATTCTGGGAGATTTATATTTGTCATGTGTACTAGTGTACCCTGGTGATATCAAAGTTTTCAGCTAAATTTTTTACGACCACCTGGAAAACTTAGAGGAGGTTTTCAGAAGGCTATTAGCTGCAAAAAAAAATCAAGCCAAAAAATGCACTTCTTTAAAGACCGACTTGAATACCTCAAATTTATAATTGACAAAGTGGGTCTTCAGCCCCGACCCTCTAAGCTGTATGTCATTATTAAAATGAAATGGCCTGAATCCAAGTGCAATATCCAAGTATTCCTAAGGCATGATCAGGTACTATCGCCGATTTATTACTGATTTTGAATAACTTGAGGAGCCACTTTTCTATCTATTTAAGGATAAGGTCCCATTTGATTGAAATCTAGCTTGCCAGTATGCATTTGGCCAACTCCGATCATCCCTATTGGGTTCACCTGTTCTTCAATACCCAGAATTTTATTGTGAATTTGTTGTCCAAACTGACGCGTCACTAACAGCAGTGGGCTGTGTTATCCCAAGTTAGAAAAGATGGGAAGAACATCCAGTCTCCTTCACTAGTTAGACCTTAAATGTTCATGAAAGGAACTACACAGTGACGGAATGAGAATGTTTAGTCATCATATATGCTTGCAAGCAATTTCAGGTCTAACTCATGGCACTCATTTCAAAGTTGTTACCAAACATGCTTTCTTAAGATGGTTGAACAACTTAAGAGAGCCTGAGGGCTTATAAGCCGCTGGGCATTAAAGCTATAAGCTTATGACTACACCATTAAGCATCAAGATGAAGCAAAACATCAAAACGCCGATTGCCTATCCTGACTACCCACCATTGCAACACTTAGTCAGGCTGCCAATAAATTGTTTAAGAATATTATCAGTGGAGAGAACCAAGATGATCTTGAATCCTTCCAAAAATTATTATCAGATTTATGACAAGATACAACTATTAAAAATGGGACACTTTACAAGATAATAGAGGGTAAAAGTATATTTCTCCAAGACCCTCAGTCCAAACAGACCAAATAATAGCGGCGCATAAGGCCATAGGGCATGGCGGATTCAAAAAGACAAAAGAGCATCTGAATCAATTCTACTATTGGGATTCAATGCATTTTGACATCTAAGAAATGCTAGAATGCTGAGCGGAGTGCCAAGGCGAAAAACCGTTCTGAAAAAGCACATCTTATCAGCTTTTAGGCCCAAGTTTGCTTGGCACACTGTATCTATCAAAGTTGTCAGCCTACTTCCAACAAGCAATATGGAGTCTAAGTACACTATTGTAGCCATTGACCACTTGACTAAATGGGTCGAGGCCAAGGCTATTTGGGAAGCTGTAGTGGCAACTCAGCCAGATTTGTCCTTGAAAACATCATCCACAAGCATGGATGTCCCCAGGTTATTCTGACTGATAATGGAACCAATTTTACCGCCAATGTCCTTGACAAGGTCAACCAGTTAATGGGAGTATAAGGTGTGCTTTCTACTCCCTATCATCCCGAAACTAATGGTACAGTTGAGCGTGCAAATGGGATGTTGGTGAACATTATAAGGAAATTAACTTTGGCCAAACCATCCAAATGGAGTACTTATCTAAGTTTGGCAGTATTTGCCTACAATATCTCCTACCATTCGTCAACCAGTATGTCCCCTTTCAAGTATTACATAGGAAGACATACGTTCCTACCAATGCTATTATATTTGGCCCTGGGGGAATTGGGCAAAAACACTTATCCTCAATACATTGAGAAGCTTGCAGATGCTTTAATCAAACTAAAAAATCAAGCCTTTGACAACAGTTTTGCCATGAAAAAGGCCTGACATCAAAAGGACTTAGAGAATCGCTTTAAATTGGCCAAATTTGAAGTTAACATTGAGGTTCTATTTTGAAACACCCATGTATTGGGCCAATTGCAAAAGTTAGATCACATCTGGGTAGGGCCATTCAAAGTGATTGAGAAGACAATAAGTTTATTTAAACAATCAAGGATATTAGGACCAGCCACATATAAAGCCAATTCCATGCCAAGTTCCTAAGAAGGTTCAATAAGTGGGCCGATTAAGAAAAGAAAAAAAGAAAAAACAAATATATATAATGATAATATTTTTATTCTAATAAATACTTTTAGTTTGCACTTGAGGATGGGGAATTGATTAACTCCAGACTCATCGAGACTAGGCCATATTTACTAAATAAAATATCCAACTCCAGACTTGTCAGGAGTTTGGGCTGAAGTTACCAAATATAAGACCCAATTCCAGACTCATTGGGTGTTCAGGCAGAAGATAACATATCAAAAAAGAGTAATCAGGAATCTTAGGGCTTATGTTCAAGTCAAGTGGTGAAATGTCAGATTCTGGTGGCTGGCCCAAAAATAAACCCTTTTCCAACCAACAGATAAGACCAATTATCCTCCTGATACTTGATCCTTACTTTAACTCTCAACTTAAGCCTATTATAATTACAGAGCTCAGGCCAATTATCCCCAACATCAATTTGATCAACTACTTTATCAAAAGCTTGTTCCAAATCCACTCAAGCATTATGGCCAAACATCACCACACCAAAACTCATCAATTAGTCCCAAATATCAGAAACAATATCAAACACTTCACATAAGAAAACATTTGGGATCATCCCGAAGATAACGTCTTAAAGTTCATGGACTGAAAGACGTTTTAAAATATTCAACTTTTCGCCCTAGGGAGAAATTTATATGTCAATTTTTGTAAATGGCACAATAGCACTTGCACATGGACTGCCTGAAAGGGAGTACCTAGTGCTATCGAGAGAGACCTGCTGATGTCCCAATTAGGGTATGTCATCTACTTCAATTGATGCAGGAATTTTATAGAAGGTTATTTTGTTAGCAGTATGACGAAAATTAAATCAAGAAGATCCCAGGACAATTTTGCATGTATTTATTGCAATTTTTGCCCCTGAAATCCTCCAAATTTTGAGAGTATTATCTGCCACCATAAATTAAGCAATAGGTCTCAATCATATCAGTTCAAGGGCCAAACTGAGGTGGAAAATAATCTGTTGATATTTTATGCTAAAATGTGGCCAGGAGATGCCCTAGAGGTATATAACTGGCGCCTGGCCTAATGACTGATTATCAAATAAATATCCTCTAATAAAAGATATTTTATTTTATCACTTTATTGGTTATTATCAGAATCTCTTCTCTGGAGAAGTGTCAACAAGCTGGAACAAATAATTCCACCGCTTGTATATTTGCCTGCCTCAGAATGAGTTCCCAATTATAATGGGAAAAGTAAGCCTGAAATTGACCAGAAGAGTTAGCTATTTTAATAAGCCTAGTGAGTTTCCAACCGGTGAACTTATCATAAGCCACTGGCAATATCAAGGATCATTCAGCAGAAGGTTGTCCCAATTAAGCATGCAGGATCTTAACCATCAAGCGAGCAATCCTTAATTTAACAGGTTTCTACCAGCATAATCCTGAGTATATCCCAAAATACTGGCTATATATCACTAGTGTCAATTGATAAAAGTAGGTTTGAACCAAAATTTTTATCAGGAGGCCTCAACCCAGCTTCCTAGCAGCCTATTAAGCTACTTGAAATCTAACCAACCAAGATATCCTAATCAAGAAAATAAGAATTATAGAAAGGTCAAACACTTCCCAATTGATGAAATTGACAATGTACGTTTTATGGGTTTATACCTTAATTTTAGCCTACCTGCCAATAATTTAAATTGAGCTATATCACATGTCCAATGATATATAAATTTAAAAAAAATATTCGAGGTGAACCAGCTTGGGACAAATATACCATACCAATGATGTTTTCTAGCCAGGACAGGTTTCGAACTAAAAACTTGAACTAGGCGTGGAAGCAGTCTTACGCGCTCGGCTAACCACCCTTAATAACTAGATTAAATTATGAGGAACTTGATAAACTTCACCAACTACTTAAAGACCATCAGGATGTTTTATACACGTCAGATGTCAACTATGGTCACATGAAAGACCAAACACATAGTATTGACGTTGAGATTCAACCGCCATTCAATTGAAGCCAGATAGAAGCAAAGGTAGAGGAGCAATATATGAAGACTGAACTCAAGAATTTATAACATGCTGACTTACTTGTGCCCTCCCAGAGTCCCTGGTCATCCCCACTGTTAAAGAAGAAGAATGATGGTCACAGAATAGTGATAAATTAATGGAAGCTAAACAGCCTCAGTAAGAAGGACAGCTATATGATTCCATAAATTGATGATGCTTTAGCTCAACTCTACGGCTCAAAATTATCTTCTGCAATGGACCTTGTTAGTGGTTATTGGCAGATGGATCTATCGCCAGAAGGCCAATAAAAATGCGCTTTGATATGCACGGAAGGATTATTAAAGCCTACCTGGTTCCCTCAGGGATTATGCAACGCTCCTGCCTCTTTCCAATGAGTGATGGATCATATCATGCAAGATCTTAAACTCAGCTGTGTGATCGTTTACTTAGATGAACTAATATTTCTTTTCAAAAACCTTTAATGATCATCTAGACCACCTCAAGACAGTTTTACAATAGCTGAGATAAAAATGTATTCAGTTATAGCATGCTTGTACCTTTTTACAGCAGGAACTAGAATTTTAGGATTTGTAATATTATGAGAAAGGATTCAATCATTGTATGATTAAGTTGAAGCAATTTACAAGATGCCTGAGCTGAAGAGCATTTAATAAATACAGGCGTTCTTGAATGATGTGATATTAACATCAATTTATCCCTAATTTTTTTCAGCTTGCCAAACCTCTTCTCCGTCTGCTTGGCAAAAAACACCCCTTTTGTGTGGGAGTAGACCAAAGAACTACACTCAAGTGCATGAAAGATTCGAAGAAAATACCAACTCATATGAGATATGGATTATGAAAAGCCATTCATTCTGTTTACTGACACCTCTGACTTAGCCGTAGGCGCCATCCTCTCTCAGTTGAATGATGAAGGCATTGATCACCTGGTGTACTATTAGCAAAACGCTTTCCAAAGCTGAGCGAAATTATAGTATTACAGAGAAAGAGTGCTTAGATGATATCCTAGTGGTATAGCATTTCCAAGCCTTTTTGTCTGGTATATACTTTACGGTTGTTATAGACCAAGCCTCTTTAAGGTTGCTGCAAAATATGAAAGATCCAATAGAAAGACTAGCCCACAGGGCTCTCAAGCTTCAGCACTACTGCATGAATATCATACACCAACTGGACAAAGCATATAGTGTATGTGGACTGACCGGATTGCCCCTACTATATCTAGACAATAGCAAAGCTGAACGGCTACATGGCCTACTCATGAAGCCAAAATTTTGGGAGGAAGAAGATGAACCAGTTCAGAAGATGCTAAAATGTCATGCTTAAAATATGAACTTCAACAAATTTACTTTAGTAGAAAATTGGAATTGACTGGATAACTTACTTGCAACCTTTGGAATGGGTACCAGTCATAATGTAAGCCCATAATACCTTAGGACATTAAGAGCCAGGGAAACTTGCAGATAGATCAAGTATCGCTACTATTGGGAAGTAGTACTGGACTCGGTAGTGGAAGTTTTAAATGCTTGCATAACTTGTAAAAAGCAGGCACCACATAAGGCCAAGTACAAGTACCGGCCCAAACCCCTCAGCAGCCATTTCACTCTATCAGTTTAGACATTGTAGGTCCCTTACCTAAATCTAACTGAGGGAATGAGGAATCCTTGTATGGAATAATCATTTAATGAGGTTGATTGAAGAAATTATTATACCCGCGCAGACTTCAAAAGCTACTGCTAACTTTCTATACCAAAATATATTTACTAGGAATGGCTTCCCGCAGGTTCTACTATGTGATAATGGGAAAAACTTTACTTCAAGAGTTGTGAGGATCTTAGCCACAAGCATGGAAACTCAACAACTATTCTCAGAGCCTTACAACCCTTTAACTAACGGAATTTAGAAAGAGCGAATAAAAAGGTTTTTTTATTATGAAAGATGGCCGTTAATTGATCATAACACTGACTTTTTATCTCCTTAAAGTTGATGGCCTACCAGATAAGTTTCCATCAAGTTATCAAGATATCTCCCTTCAAGGCTTATATTGAAGAGAACCTGAGATTCCGTCTTTATAAGATCGTGAATTTGCCAGTGATAATACCAAAGAGCCAGAGAAAGTGCTAAGAATATTTGCCCAGAAAATTATACAACTTCACGTTGAGGCAATAAAAAATTTAGCCAAGATGGTTACAAGAGAAATTCAAGCAGCAAATGCAACTTGTTAACCTTTACACACCTTTGTGGTTTCAGTCTTAGTCCTATATTATCACAATCAAATAGAACCCCAAGGAGGAAGATAGTTCTCATCTGGAAAGGGTCATATGTTATCACTTTCAAATATGGGGACAAATACTTAATCAAGTCCCTAGAAACTGGAGTAACAATCATCCACCTACATAGCCAATTATTATGTATGACTCAGCTGCCAATATCCTTAAAGGTAGTGAGATCAGATTTAGAATATAAGATGTTATGTGAAAAATATCAACCATCTGACTTTCTTAGCCAAATTGAAACCTAGACCTGAGAAGGAGGTTGTTAAAAATTTTAGTTTTCTGTTTATTCTCGGTTACTAACCCCTATAAATATATTAACAGCACATGTTCAGGTTGTTGTGCAATTCTCCGCGTTTTTTGATAGCAAAATATAGTCATTGATAATAGTATGGTGACTATTATCCATGGTTGAAATGAAGTACTAGAAATTGGTCCAACTCTCGGCCAGTATTTCCTCCCAAAATACTTATTATGTCCTGAATAAAGATTTGATCCCTGGTACCGCTTAGTTTGATCTAATCTCAAATCTTAGTTTACAGTTTCTCTGTGACAAATATTTGGCAGCAATCCCCAATTCAATTCATCTTCTTCTGTGGATCCCTGATCAGATCATTACTCTTTATACTAAAGAGTCTCCCAATTAGAGCACACAGCAATAATTTCCTCTAGAAATAATAGAACTCAAAATGGATTATGATAAAGTATATTATAATAAAACTCTAAGTTGATCTGGTGATTGATCTGGTAATTGATGATTCTTTATTAGTGAATTATTTAAGGAATTTATAGCGGGGAATTTGGCGCCTAACCCTCAGTTGGCACCTCCTTGATGAAAAGGAACTGTTGTCTTTGAATTACCCATCCTTGTCTCAGCAGCGATGGTCTTCCCCATCCAGGATAGGATTCCATCATTGGACATCCTTAAGACCCAAAAATGGAAAGAATCAGAAAACGTGTCCTTAACATTTTCCTCTCAAACCAAGCAAACCAACCATATTTGGCAAGCAAACTGCTTAGGTAATGGAACTTGTTACCTATTAAGGCATGTCACAAACCAACTGATCAATTTTCTAGCTGCAGATGGCTCACTCGCCTTGCAACTTAATCCTTAAATTCCCAATTGGTCAGTGATGAAACCTGACTGATCCAAATCAGTAGACCTTATAGTTTATCAACTATCAGATGCCCCTGTTTCATCAGCAACTCTGCCCAAAAGGATCTTAAGCATTCATCTGGATCAATCCCTGACGGATCTGAACCAGGCAAATAACCTAAAATCGCCCAAACATAGTTACTCTGAAATCAGGGTCAATTGATATCCAATTTACTTTGCAATAGGAAATTATCCCCTAACGATCCCTGGTAAATTAGTCGTCTGAGAATATGGGCAAAAATCCCAACACATCCCCCCTCTTGCCTAGATTTCCATCGAGAAAAGGATTGGGAAAGGTGAACACCACTTTGTACACTTGGTCACATACTTCTTTTTTAAAGTGGAGTAGGATCATCACTACTCAACGCTGCTTGGGATGACCTTCTGGCGTGTGGTTCTATTCCTCTTCCTCCTAGCTACCGGCTACTCAGAGCATAGTCCCCATGACCTTCTGTCATGCCAGGATGATCAATTTGCTTGTGATAATATTAATCCCAGGATCCAATTTCTCCCATCAGGGCATATGACCCGCTGTAATATTCAGGATTCTTGGTCCAGCGTCCTCAATTTCCTGATTTTCTCCTAATCCTCATCAGGAGATTTTTTTATTAGTAATAGATGGTCCCCCTCAACAGGAGATTCTTTCCATTGATGTTCATTTCATGGCCTAATTAAGAATGCTCATTTATGTTCGCCCTTGTTATTTTTATTTTCATAACCTCTTGGCTCATATCATTCTTAATTCTTCTCTGAAGAGCTTATCCCATTAATTGTGAGATTAAATTTCTCTAAAATTGGATCTTGATTGATCTCAGAGTGCAAAATGTTGACTATCATATAAGTCTGACATCACCCCTCTCGTACAGCACATATGTCAAATCTAAGTCTCAGTACCAACAGCTGATCAATAGCTTTGTCTGATCAAGACCTTTAGCTCTTCCAGAGGATGAGTCAATCTGCGCGCTGGATCTTTTTCTATGGTCCTTCCAGGACTCATACTCCTAGTCAAGTACCTGTAGCCATTCCTTCCATGGAATTACTGGAAATGGTAACCAACCACATGAAACCAGGTTAGCTATTGTCTCAAATGACTTGCGACCAATACTTCCTCTGTCTTCAATTCCTGAGTTAGATTTTAAAACTCTCTTGGATTTGCCTCCTTTTGCAGATAAACCTAACATCATCGTCGAACCTCCTAAAGCAATGCCTTTGCTCTCAATTTGTTTGTTCCTCACCGGATCAGATTTGCCTCTGGAGTTCCTCTTCCAACTCAGTCAATATTACAAGCCAGCTGTCTTGGCCACTGAACTAAACATTGGCAACAGCATACATTTCAAACTCCCCTATGCAGAATTAAGGTCCCAAGTCACCGAGGCTTTGTCCATAGTTCTGAATTCTTCTGATCTTGAAAACATCATAGATTGGGATATTGTAGCCTATGCTCTTCACTTTGCCAGCCAAGTTCTTCAAAGCTGGGGCACGAAGCTTACAGCCTCTCCTGGTTTCCATCGCTCTTTCTTCTTCAGCTTTAAAGAAGCTCATAGTCATCACTTGCAGGATTCCACTTGCTCCTTACACAACTATCTCGTTTCTGGCGCATCACATCAGAATCTTCCACTGATGGCTTTGATAGGGGGCATGCTTTGGAAACCCTGCCTAGTATCCCTTGCTCGTTGCCAGCCCATATGTCCAGTGTTCTTGACAAACCCATCAGCAAGTGCTCAAGACCAATCTTCTGGCTCTGGTGCCATACTGGGATTACTTGGGGTTATTCACTGACCGCCTCTTCTTATACTGTTGCTTCACTCCCTGCTCTGGGGCATCACGTTTGGCATCTTCCAACATTTCAATTTCAAATTCCCTAGTCACTTTCTTACATGGATCTTCATCCACTCGATGAACTTGGTTTCATGTAGGTTTAGCCCTTGCTAGTGTCTGATCTCACATAGAAATTTGATGAGTTATTTACTCCTACTGCAATCCATCTTCCCTCCCCCAAGAGGTGACATAGGCAGAATCATCCCCAAATCGAGGATAACCAATAAAAAATAAAAAATTATAATTATATTGGCTATTCTATGTGTTATTTAATAATCTTTTTTCCCATATTTTTATCAATCTTTTATTTTTTCTTTTTTTTCATGGGACTTAACCTTTTTTTGGTTCAGCGGTCCATATTTTTTTATATTAT